>JARJDR010014052.1:0-12095 GCA_030264135.1 Myllaena sp. GC000078 | reverse complement strand
CGGACGGTATAAATGCGGTCGGACGATCGGTGGCAAAAAAGAAGACGACGAAGAAGTGGCGAGAAATCTTCTGGCGCTAACTACCAAAGTTGCCAACTTTTAACGTACGCCGCGACGATGATGCGGGGGCGCGCGATGTGGATCGATTCGTGGGGATGAGTGTTCGTCGTCGTCGCGCGAGCTCGAGATGCGGATGAAAGACGTTAACGCAATTTGCATTTACTTTATTAGAAACTTAGGTCTCTTCCCCGTCGCCCCCGCGTAATGAGTGGCGAAGCAATTTGAAAGTCTAAAGTATTAACGGCGTCGAAATAAAACACCAGGCACGCATCTCCGTCTCTCCTTCATGCGCAATGATGGCGACCGCAAATGGATTAAGGAATTTGCAAAAGAACCCATTCCGGCCGCACCCCCCTTACGGTGAGATTTAGTTAATTAATGCAATTTATGAATTAGCAAGTACAATGTAAAAAGTATTAATGGATATTTTTATGGCTTGCCAATTAAAGATTTGGTTGTGTGAATCCCAAATAGGTTTTAGCGAAAATTGGCAATTATATCCGATTGCAGGATGATGATAATCCGCAGTGTGGTCGCTTTGAACAATGAGTTGGTGAATAATGAATGTGCATAGAACGGTAGCGAATACAATCCAAATTCATATTATTACTAATCAATCAACGGGTAGGACGAGTTGAAGTTGATCGGGTTTGTGAACGGAATATGTGCGGTTTTCGCTTGAGGCAATCAATTTCTAAAACCGCAAATTGCAATCTGTGTAAATGTTTGCAATCAAAATACACCACAAATGAGTAATACATTATATTAATTCATTAAAGTCTCCTGTAGATGCTACTATTTTATTTTTATTGTCATAGACTTGACATCGGTGTAATAGTGTATTTCAGTTAGTTGAAAAACAAGTAATAATTGTACGTTTCTATTGCACAATAGCTAGAAGTTGTTATCACTGATATAATCGCAAACGACTTCTTGGGGAAACACCTTGAATTAATATTGCACGTGCGCTTTTGTCTTGAGCCGATACATTTCTGCTCTGGCATTGTTTCGGCGCGCGACGATGTTGTTGTAAAATGGTTCAGGTGCGCTTCAGATTCGGTAAGCGGCAAAACGTCTTATTAGCAGTAGTTACGAAGCGCTGCGATATTAGACGAAGATTGTTTGCTGGATTTCGATAACAGATATCAACTATGACTGCTTTGACTAATAGTTGCAAAGTGGGTTTAGGATGTAAAACTTTTAACGTTCCCGTTAATTTTAACTGAGTCCTAACTTTTAATAAAAATGATTTAAGTTTGTAATCAACTTCGTTAATTTTATTTTATAACTTAAGGATTTTTTTTTCAGTTAATTCGTTTAAAAGTTAAACAAAGGTGCCGCGTTGAACTTGCCAAAATGTTTTGTGATGTTTTCATCATGAAATCAGCGCTTTTGCTATTGTCGAGGTTCTTATTAGTACTTCTGCATGAGGAGACTGTTTTTGAAGGACAAGAAATCAACAACTAATACGATTACAAGATAACTCGAAGAAAGCGTCTTATGAATTTTGCTTACATTACAATTTTTCTTTTAAAGAAATAAGCAAAAAATTGTTTTTATGGCCATTCGATTAAAGCTTTATCAATCTTCGTGTAAATCCGAAACTATGCATAACTGCTCAAAACTTACGGTAAAATAATTCCAAAAAATTATATTTCTATTACGTTTTAAAAATTAATCATGTACTTATTACATTCGTGGTACTTTAATATTTTAGTTATACGACTATTGTGTAGTAAAAAATCACATTTGTCTGCATAAGCATAAGCATATTGTTATTTCTCATACTATATCATTTGCATTGATTATATTTATAACGCTTTTGTTTATATAACTCATTTCATAACGCTTTTTATAAATGTTGCTTATACGAAAACCGTACATACCGTCTTTTAATAAAAACGATTTTAGCTTTACTTCAATTATGTACCTCACGAACAATAGTGGTTTAACTAAGAATTATTAGGCGCAGAAATGCGTGAAATCGGTAAAATATGTGCACGAACTTCAAGTGAGGTGAACCGTGTCAATCGATAGATGCGATTTCTATTCAATTCGAAATTTCACGATTCGTTTCCTGTTTTTTCAGCACGCCTTCAGCAATTTTTATTTTCCACCCTTGCGCTGCCCTCTTCTTCCGATTGGCGAATTGTTTGGACACCCATACACCTACCTGCACGGCGAAGTGAATAAATTAGGAACTCAGATACATTGGAATTTTTTCTTATCATGCGCCGGCAGCAAGCACATCGTCATCGACCCACAAGTCACTACCCTTCTTCTCGCACCTCGTTTTTCCCTATCGTTTAAAGGGCAGACAAAGAAAAGTTCGGCGTTTGCGTCCTCTTATTGTATTTCGGGGCGGGCGTTACGGCTATTCCACACCTCCATATTTCGCCTGCGTGTCGATTCGAGTGTGGCAAAAGATCCATTCCCCACAATGGACATTTTCGCGGCGACGAGATATTTCATAAATGCGATTTATATACATAGGTATTGTTGTGGATTTTTGCTTTGATCTTCTGCTCGCCACAGGTGCCACATGGGTGAGTTTGCTCTGAAAATGACATGAAAAAGAAATCAAAAATAAATCGACAAAAAAGTATGAAACAATTTTATCAACTCAAATCGAGCAGAACGAAACGCGCGCAGTAGTTCTCGTTAAACGAATAACATCAGAAAAACGCTACACTGTCTTCCGCCAGAAATAAGGTAAAATGCACGCAAGAAGGGGATGACAATACGCTCCGTCCGGGGATATTGCCAAAGTTATTTGCCAGGGTGATCAATTTTATCGGTCAATATATGATACTTGCACGCCAGCGGCCGGGCTTCTTTATTACACTGGCTCCTCGTTCAGGGACGCATTGAAAAGATATTGCCATGACCATCCACCATCGGCCATTCTCCAACCACGAGTCAGTCCTCGTGTGGTCAGCGTTCAGCTCGAGTGGTTTCAGATGATTTTCTACTACACGGCGTTTACAGCGTATTTATTATTTCGCTAGATAGTTTCAACCATAGCTTCAAATTTGAGCAATCAGGTTCCAAAGTTTGTAACAATCCGCGCAAAGTTATACTTTCATTTGAAAACGTTGTTGTTTTTATGCAGTTATTGCTTCCGGCCGTATGTAATCTTATCAAAAGCATTCCTCGCGTGCTAGCTGCTAGTAAAGAGTAAGCGGAGCAGTAGTTACATACGAGCCGGAAAGTGTATGTTGCGCAACGAAACGTCGACGACAACGACGGGCGCAAAAATATCAACGTCATCAAGCCGAAAGCGCAAACGTGTAAAATATACTAACGCGATAGCCATCTAACAAGCGTAGCGCTCCTGTGGAACGTACGGACGTTTGTTGCATTAAAAGTTTTTGCATAATTGCAATCTGCTTTGTTGATTTAGTAAAGCTTCGGAATATCTGGCATAATTTGCATCGTGATAATTCCACCGCTGATTTCTATACCTGTGCGTACGCTGCATTTTTTTGCAATGTGACATTAAAACAAGGCTTAATTAACCCATCTAAATGTATACGAAACATGGTCGTGGCATCCTTAATAAATCTTGCCTCAAGGAAACGCGTTATCCTTTTTCAATCAACGCGCAAAATGCGAAATTATACTCGCGTTTTCTAGACTTTATGAGGCGCAGGCGCTCGTGGTTAATTCATTACGCTCTCCTTATTTATGATCTTGTTAGCGGTGCGGCGAAGGGAAGAAACATAAGTTTTGCGCGATGTGTATGTGTTTTTCGTCGTCGCGCTCCAACGACATGCCCATTACTTTCAGCGGTGGCATACGCCTTTTCGCATGAAATTAAAATAAGTTTATGGCTTCCATTCGTAGCATTGCCGGAAAATGCACCCGTTTATGAGTATATGTGATATCGACCATACACTACTGCTACACGTTTGGCGTCATAGCTTCATGGTATAAAATTTTGGTGAAAATGCGCATGCAATTAAAATTATTCACCACTCTTCGCTTTGTCAATCAACCAACCAGCCATCCTTGCAAGTAACCAATGCAAACGATAGGGTGTTCGCGTGTATATCAACCGTTTCCTGATGTTTACAGTTTGCCGCCCGACTACATATAAGGTTTCCTCCGCCGCACATGTGTAACGACTCTTGATTAATTAAACTTCTTCGTAATTACGCGTCGCGTCGCCCCAGCACGCGGTGCATACTTTCCTATTTAAACTTTCTGTATTAGTTACATAGTTGCTAAGTTCGGCTAGTTGCGTCCATGGAGCGTAAAAGGTTTCGCAGTCCTCTCCAAAATGGGTAAGTGTAGCCTTTAATACATATCTAGCTAGCTACCCAAAGGCAAGCTGGTGAAGGTATGTCTGCATATTTTAATAGAGCTCCGGAGAAGGAGTTTGCGTTTTGAATACTATAAAGTGCTGCATGTAAATGCTGCCGAGTTTTATAAAGAAGTTGGTGGTGAATTGGGCAGAAGAAAAAGTATATCGTTGAAGTTTTCGGGTCTCAATACGGTGGAAAATTTAAATATATTGGATATTAATGTAAATATAAAGCACGGATGCATTGAACGTGAATGAAAAGAAAATGTTTACAATGAATGATTGACTGGATGAATTAATGTCGTAAATTGATGGAATATTTTAATTAACTTGGTCGAATCTGACCTTGGCCCAGCATATTTATTGGAATTAAAATGTGGCTAAAGAACAGGCGAGAGTCCTAACATAATCATCATAAATTGACCCCGCGCTCGCGAAGCAATCGCTCACGCAATTTGATTGGCACCCCGAAATATATTTTATCGACGCATTGCGTGTGCGCATGCAATTCTTTACGCGCTTGATTGACTCTTGGTGTAATTTGCTTATAACTAAACTACTTAACTAAAAAGATCCATGATGTAATTATGTCCTGCCGGGGATTGGTTTCCTGATTTTTTCTTGGCATGTAATGCGAATAATTAGCGTGATCCGTAATTTTATGACAAAAAATGTCGGCTAGGGAAGTCGTGGCACACGTGATTAGCGAAAGGGGACATTCCACTAGAGCTGTAATTCTTCTTCTTAGCTTAGCTAGGCGATGATGACAAGAGGAGCGTGGGGGTGTAAGAAAGGCGACAATTTAGTCTAAACGATCAGATCGACGGTAATCCGACGGTAATTAGCACGGCCGGGATTTCGGCTAAGCCAAGCATAAACTTACAACCGAGATGACATTGGCACATCGCTGGTTTCGTCTCCCGGTGAAACCTTGCCAAAGCAGATTTTATGTGAATAACTCGTATATATGCGAGTGTATTTTAGGTTAAGAGGGTGTCTAAGCCGACTATGGTTAAGGGACAGACTTTACACAAATAATGTTTTTCGATCAACATATACTATAGACGTGCAGCACGTGCCTCTCACACCGACGCCGATGCGACGTTTTCGCGCATCACTCGTTTGAAATAATCATAACCCATTCCGAATAGCGTCATTGACTTATCGCTCCTTCGGGCTCACTGATCCCCCATTCCCAGACTTTCCTCTTGGAGAGCGCCCATGTTGACAGCGGCAGGAGGCAACCACATCCCGCCAGCTGTTGCCACGCCAGTCAATGTCTAGGCACCGAAGCGGATAATTCGTCGAAGATTATTGATGCCAACGTTTCCACCTCCAACACGACCTTCGATCCGCTCCCAAAAATATGACGTCGCAATCATCCGCCATTGTCTCGCATTCATATCCGTGTCATCAACATGCATAAATTTCCGGACCCGAGCCCGGATGAAGGATCATAAACAACAATTAGAATAAGATAAATGCGAAATTAGTGTTTGTTGGGCACTTTTTGCCCATACGCGTGCGGCGCGAACACAAAAAGTGGATTAACGCGTCCATTGAGGAAACCTTTCTTGGATAATTAGCTATTTCATGGACGCTTTAGAGACCCATTGTGTGCTGGCCGCCCACGACACGCCGTCACTTTATTATTGTCGCCTTCAACCTCCCCCACAACTGCGGGGATACGTAAACGCGCGATGGGCCAACGGGGAGTTGTCACGATGAGAATATGGGTGGGAATGCGCCATCGTAAAAACGTTTGGTGTCATGAACTGAATGGGTTTTATTGCCGAGATGCTGGTCTTTGACTTCCCCAATTTTCGGCATTAATCAAAACGTGTTGTATGCGGTGGTGGTGGTCACGCAAAACGCCTGATTCATCATAAAATAACATTCGGCCAAGAAAATAATATTGAAGGTAACATCCGCAAATTGCCCAATTTGTTAATCGCACACATAGAAGGAGCGTGGATAGAGAAAAAGCGCCGACGCCGGGGAGAAAAGGATTTCAAAGGTGCACCCTGCCTTAATATTTCCACTTCACTTCCACATGTCGGTCGCTCCTTTTTGACATGTTTTCCTTTTACTCGGACCAATCTATCGAGCACGTCGGACGCGTGCGCGTCTGAAAAGAAAAAAACATTTCTCAACGCGAACGAACCAACGACTACTCGCAATCGATTGCTGCGTTTCGTGGTTTGGTTTTGTTCACATATAATTTAATATTTATCTGATGAATTAGGGTCCGGTCCGCAAAAGATTACCTCTCTTTTTGTCTTCTTTTCTGTTCTCTTTTGGCCTCTTCATGGGAATTTGCTGGCGTAGCACTTTCGGCCAAATACAAGGAATTTATTAAAACACAAAAGGATGCGCAAATAAAATTGCTTGAAAAAAGCAAAGCTTCCTTTTATTTGCCGCATCCTTAAATAAGATTGTTCGAGGTATTGTCCGGCAAATTCATTACGTCCTCTATGATGTCCGAACACAAACAGTTGTGTCTTGATTTATTTTTCTTGTAATTTTACAATAAAATCTTGATTGTCCCCGGCAGCTGAAATGTCTATATAAAAATCCGATGCACAACTAGAGAAGTACCACGCACCGCGTCATTAACTTTCGCGAGTTTTGTTTCGTAACTTTCTTCTCCCGGAAAGCGGTCCGGAAGGAAATTAATTAAAGTGTATTCGCCTCCGTTAGGTAACTTATTGATATGAAGCCGGAAAGCTATTGTGTCCTGGGCGGGAAGCAGCAGCAGAAGAAGCATTACGCTTCAATGTTTTCGGGTAAATATACGAAACAATGCCCGCAAGCCGCGCGCATAATTACGAAACTTTTATATTAGTGATTTTTGTTTGTTCCTGCGAACTCCGTGCTGGTGTCGGTGTGTTTGCATATCATAGTGCATATGAAAAAAGCAAAGTAATTAGAAACTTTTGATTAGTTTTAATGTTCGTCATTTTTTAATTTTTAAGGTGCGTCGCAACAAAAGAGTATATATTCTAAATATTATATTAAACGAACATTCAACACATGCAATTGACGCGGTGCTGTTCGTTGTACAGGAAAAGGAGTGCGAGTCAGAAAGATGGTTGTCATCAAAAGTACGTTCCGGCGGGACCTATTGAATGGGCTCCGCTCGCGCCCAAGCGCAGCGGAAAGCAAAAGCCGCCCTTTGCTAGCAGTAGCAGCGCCAGCCAGGAGCGTGTGCGCATTTATTGATCTTCGTTGCTCTCCCGTGTCCTTCGTTCTTTCGTGTGCCGAGTGCGAAACCGCCTCAGCAGCCCTATCCAATGGATGTGTGCACATACTCCATATTCATTCCTTTCTTTCCATTACTAACGCACTATTGCACTTAATTCTTGCTATATCTTTGACACATATAGTACATTCTTTCAAATATTAACATAGAAATAGATATTTGTTTTATTCCCAATCATAGTTTCCTGATTATGTGATAATCATGTCAAATTTTAAAACAATGAAAGAAATTTAAACTTTGTGTTTGGGTGTTTAAAATGATAGTTGTAATAAGTCAAGCGGAGAGTGTTGCAACATTGCGACTGCGGTGGATGGTGGTTGGCGCAAAGGATGGTATCATTTGTAAGTGACGGAAAGCCGGCTGGGGCTATTCAGGCTGAGGTTGCCTTCTCTTCGCTCTCGAGAAGGATTGAGCAGCCCGAAGGGACGCAAATTAGATAGCTAATTTATACTGGTAATTAGAGAGACACTATCGCGACCGCACTTTCATAAGGAGAGTCGGCCAAAACGAACGTCTTCCTCTTCATACGCCAACGCGCCAGTCAGCTAGCTTACGCCGAACAACACATGTTCAACATACAACCATAAAGTGTTTGTCGCAATTATAACTAATTAAGCCAAAAATAATTCAATATTTGTTTAATAAAGCGCAGAAAGAAGCAAATTGAGTTTGAAAACTGGTGATTAGTAACAGTTAGAATGGTAGGAAACCTGAGCAAAAAACTTGGGGCATAATTATACTAGCATTTTTCCTCATGCCGACCTGCGTTGGCCGACGAGGTGGGCGTGCCCATAGCAATTTAGCAAATGTCAACGGAAAATGTTTTCATACGTGACCCAAATGAACAATAATTGCTACATCTGTTTCTCGTTGTCGCAGCAAAGGAGAAAGAGCGAGATGGGGTGCCACAGCGCTTGTGCTACCTGCGCAATTTTATTTCGGGGCGTGAACGCAATCAAATGTTTTCTCATTACGGGCGACAAACAAACACCAACGAACAGACTTTTCATTGTTAATTGCAGTATAAACAATCAATACAGCTTTGCAATAGCTGAACCATCCAGGGTTTTCTTTAAATTAACTTTGTATTTTTATCTGAATTACTTATTGCTAATTAATAGTTGAAAGCCCTTTCATCTTTTTGTCTTCTGCCGATCCAAGTTTACATGAATAATTAATAATTACATATTTGCCCCTCATTTGGGAATTGTTTCGAATTTCATCCTCAACCTCAAAGTTTCTTCCAACTTTCTTCCAGTTTAGCTTGACGAAGGATGGGCTCTCCCCTGCCTCTCATATGTGTGGTTGATACGATGAAATTTTAATACGTTGAAAAGATATTGACTTGGCTGGTGCGAACCAACAAAACTGCCGCAAGATTGAGAATGGGTTGGAGATAAGCGTAAAGTTTATTCGCACACAACTTCTTCTCATTGGCTCTTAATTTCTTGTCTAAGTAGACGTTCACTGTTCATGTATGAGAGTATAAATTCCATCCCACAATATAATAATATAACAATATTACGAAGGCCTAAGAAATAATTTATTAATAAGTGGGGAAAGGGTTGATAAATATTCACTCATTTTCTTTCAATTTGCGAGATGGTGCGTGACACGTGAGATGTATTCGCATGGAGTACATGAATTATTATTCGTACTTAATTACAAACAATATGAATATATAAACGTGTCGCATGCGTGCGCGCGGCGAGCGCACGTGTCCTGATATGAAAGCCCAATTAATCGTCGTAATTTACTTAGCATTCGCTTCATTTGCCTGACATTAATTTACATCAACTGCAATAACAGGCTAATATCATACTATAGTAGGTTTTCGTATTATGCGTCTCTCTGCAATGTCTCAAAACCAGCTCAAAATATAATGCGTGGAGGGCATATTTGTCGCAATAGTATGTATTAGGTCAAAACGCTTCCTTGATAAAAAAAATTAAGATTTCTAAGACGAGGTACTTGCTCTCCCTTGCCCTTTGCTGGCTACGCCATTGTCGCCCCGCAAATGCATGCCTTCCAATGGCCTTGCTATTATATGCGTTCAATTTGATACGATTTCCAACCATGCTGAGCGATTAATTCAAAATTTAATCGAATTAATATAATTTGACAAAACATTTTGTAGCGTAAATGCAAATGCACTAACAAACAATGAGTGCGTGCATGTCAAGGAAATAAAATACATCATCCCACAATTCGGAAACGGCTGATATAATGCCAAAGGCATACATTTGCATGACTCACGTAAAGGAAAAGAAGAAGATGAAGAAAGGATGAAACGCAGCGAATATGTTTAAGTCAATATCGCTGGCTGAAATGATGCTGTGCGGAGGTATGAGGGGAAAGATGAGATGCTGCACGGCGCTGGCGCTAAAATGACTTCGGGCTGGATGGAAAATATGAAGACGTGCCCCAGCGATTGAATGGCAGCGCCCAATAAAATCGATATGCGCGCACGCACGTGCCAAACGCTGAATGTGAACGCAGCGAGAAACCTTTTACGGCGCGAAATGAAATGTTTTGGTCGTCTCTTCACTTGCTCCTCCAGCAACACTTATTTGCATCGTGGCGATATACAAAAATATAATTGCAGTATATAAAATGCGTATGAATTTTCGCGAAATCAACATATGGAATTAAATTTTCATGCATGATAAATATCGTGAAAACTTGTTAACATTTACCAATTGAAACTTAACATGCGAGGGAGCACACGAAGACACGTGTTGAATAAAAAGTAAAAACGAACGCAATATATTTCCATCAAATATTTCGCTGTAAGTACTCTGTTTACGACGACATGTTTTCTGTGCGTATTTCCCTCCAAATTCGCAAAATGTGAATTACAGACCAGAATAAATATGTTTGCTTGATCATCAAATCGTCGTCGCAACATCAAATTATTATTAATACAACTTTATTGTATTTCGCTAAATCAAAAAAAAAGTTTGGACAACGCATTCGAAGGAAATAATTTGCTACCCCTCTAATCAAAGAGTAGTATGATTAAACTTCTTATGCTGCAGTCGATCGCTTCTTCAAATTCCATTTAATTTGCTTGCTAGCCCCAATCGCACGCCAGTGTATGTCGACTCGGCAATTCTTGCGCAGTGCAAACTAATTTCCAATTAAGTCGAGCGGGCGCTGGCGTTGATTATCGAACGGCCGCCGCCGCCGCCACAGTCCCGCGTCGTCGCCTCGAGCTTGGTCGGTCGGCGCGTAATTAATCAACGAATCCTTTTCGCCATCGATTTGCATTTAATATGATTGATTCCATTCTCTTCGGTACATAGCAAAAAAATCTGATATTATTCAAATGAAATTGATGTTAACTCGGCAAAATCTGTTTCGCTTTTTCTCAGAATTTATTGGCGGCGCCCTTTACGGATATCCGTTTTGCGACTTGTGCGCATCTTTATCGCAATTAATTAGTGCCTTTCGTACAAGACAATTAATTACTTTAATTCGATGTTAGGTGTGGAGTGCGCACGGGAGTGTTGTTTTCCACCTTATTCGTCTTCATCATCATCAGGCAGCAGCGGAGGCGACAACACATCTCCTGCGCCGCACAAAAGGACGACATCGTCTGCGTCGCTCGACCTCCACGCTGTTTCTGCGCGCGCGAGCGTATTCTTTCATTTCCGTCCTGTCTGTCTCACCGCCGCTTCTCATTCCTTTTCCTGATATCTATATCGGGGGCCGTGTGAAAGTCAAATAAAGGATGCGTCGTCAGCTTTTGCTTGTGTACGTACGTGTGCGCGAGTGTGTCCTTCATCTTCGCAGAAAAGAGAAGCGAAAAGCACTTTCCTCGAAACTTGTTGGATTTTCGCGCTCAAACAGATTACACTACATTGATATCCGTTTTATATTACTCTCCCATTTTTTTCCCACGTATTTTCGCTGCGCCCGGTCGAAATAGATTGAAATTGATTTTTAACGAGTTGGGAGCAGTTCATTATATCATTCGATTGTATAATATTAAAATACAGTCTCGACGTCAAAATAAGTGACATGTTTGAAGATGTGGTGCAATTTATATCATTTAAGTGGTATAAATTGAAACTGCTGACGTGGACGCTAGGATCAGCAACAAATACATGTGACAAGGCAATTTCACAACTGACAATATTTTAATAACACCCAACAGTGATAATACAATCCATGTGATGGTCGGAGACCTGAAACGTTTACCACAGATTTGTTACGCGAGAATCATCTGACACAGAACACGTACATATAGGTATGGTACATGCCGCGTGGAGTCACAATGGATTTACTAATGTTTACTCAGTTGCACCATTTTAAATCATGTTTGCTCTCGGCAAGCACAAATTGTCACAACATAAATTTTAATAATAATGTTTGTTAACATTTCAACAAAGTTTAAATTGATATACATATTTAAGAATTGAACACTGAAACACTGAATTGAACACTGAAATTAAACAATGAAAA
>JARJDR010014048.1:0-11198 GCA_030264135.1 Myllaena sp. GC000078 | reverse complement strand
TGTTTACAACCGATCTGTTCAATCAATATTATAGCGAGACGATTGTTGGCGGACATCAACGAATATAATTGAACGAAGTGACTACCTCGCACTCGAAATCAGGTCACCCACGTCAAAAGTAACCAGCGCTAGCGCGTTGACTATAGTACGTTAAATTTGTACTCACAATAACGGCAAATTGCTTTGGTGCACTTCGGACGTCCGCAACAATGGCGCTATGAACGTGTTCCAGTGTAACACGGGTGATGACAATTGCGGCCGACAATTTAATGCGAATGCGCCCTATGGCTCCCTTTATGGCGAAGCATTCTCCAGGCTGCGTATTTGGTTGCAAAATTTTATTCGGCGTCGGAGGACTGACGGATTCGTAATCAAACGGCTCTGTATTAGGTGTTGATATAACACAACCTCCCGCTGATGCTAATGCATGATCTAGTAAAATAACATTATTATTTTGAATAGAATTTCATTTATTGGAGTGCTCACCAATCAATCCTATTTTATCCGCGTCATACTCGTTTATTAGTTCTCGCATACGATTCTCGATTAGGGTTAATTCATGTTTATGTTCAACATAATAACTGAAACAAATGGGAACATTTTAGGAAATGCGTTCTTAATTAGCGAAACTGCACTTATTTAAAATGACTACTGTAATGGCTCCGCCACTAAGTACTGACAAACAAAAATGCAATTACTTATAGATAATTTATGCAGTAAGTACCCCTCGGTCATAGTTTTGCCTCATTTACACTTACGCACTAGTATTGAGTACGAGTGAGAAACACTGACAATGAGCGAAACAAGTCGAATGAAAAGATTGTCACAATACAATTCTTCAACCAATCAGTACTTAATGGCGCACCCTATTCTATCACTACGTATTTCGATAGCTCTCACACTTACTTATCAAGTTCGGAACATAATTTAGTCGAAACTTTTCGAAGTCTATCAATCTCTTCCAGTTTGATTGTTACTATATATGATACTACAAAAAAAATTGCGCATTTTCAAACTGAATGTTTAAATTGAGGCGGAAAGTAAGGGGATGTTCTTTGGACACGTTTTAGGTGGTGCAACACTTACATGTAATCATCAAACATGTAAATGCCACAGCTAAGCGAAGTCTCTTTCCTGTTGGAATAAAGTTAATTATAATATAATTTTTTCTCTTCGGATAAAGAGATATAAGAGGGCAACGCAATCCCAAATAATGCATTGAAAGAAACAATCCACTTACCGCGACGAGTTGGTACATCATCTGGAATTGGTATGGCAGTGATTTCATTGACCAG
Organism: Myllaena sp. GC000078; assembly: GCA_030264135.1. NCBI lineage: Eukaryota > Metazoa > Arthropoda > Insecta > Coleoptera > Staphylinidae > Myllaena > Myllaena sp. GC000078. Next base: position 9,903 of record JARJDR010014048.1, on the reverse strand, counting down.
AGTATCATTATATTTTTTAGCAGTAGTTGTGTGGTTCTCCATTGTAAATTCCTAATCACTTTTAACATGGAACACATGGAACAAGAATGTGGCACTAGCGGCACTAGGATGTTAACCTATAACAACACCTATCATTCGGCATGATGTTAGACTTGATACTTTTATAAAATGCGATTGCATAAATGATTTTAGCGCCATCTACTTCCGCATCGGCCATTATTGGGCGAACGTTATAACATTTATAAATTGTCATTCGTGTTTCGATTTCACGCAACCAAATATACACGTTTGAAATAAAAATCCCCAAAAAGTGGTTCTTTTTACAGCAAAGTGTTTTGATTGGTTGGTACGGTTGTGTGGTGGGAAATATCATTGTATGGTAACCCCCATCTGGTTACCATGGATACTGTAGCGGAGCAACCCCCTGTAAAAAAGATAGTCAACCTCGCGCTGCATGACTCTACCATTTCCTCATTTTCTAACAATCAACGAATGAATAAGTAATTAATGAATTCGGTAAAAGCACTGCCAACGCAGCACGATCGTAGCGCACGCGTGCGCGTCCAAATATGAAGTGTCACCGGAGCCCCAGTTGCCCCAGTGCGCCCAGTGCGCAGTGTCATGTCATCGCGTGCGCGTCGATAAACAATTGCCCGTCACATGCGCGCTTAATCAGGCACATTGCTCCCATTTTTCATTCCGGCAAAAGAACGTGCGCGCCTCGCCATTCGCCCCTGCAATGAAGCTGTGGATCGTCGTACTGCACATCGTCCTCGTCGGCTGCTCGGTGTGGGCGAGCAACTACCAGGACAACGAGTTTGCCGAATTCGAGGAGTTCGACGCCGACGAGCACTTTGTCGATGCGAAGGGTGGCAGTGATCAATCGAAGCTGAATGATGCGCCCGGCGGCGATGCTGCTGCGTCGGAAGATGCCGTTGCCGGCGTCGGCGCCGGTACCGGCGCTCACGAAGACGATGACGACGACGATGACGCGGTGATCACCAGCGAGGACGACTCGGAGTTTGAGCACTTCCAGGACACGGAGGAGTTCGAGGGCTTCAGCGAGCGCGACGAGCGCGTCGTCACCGAGAATGAGCCAAAAATCACCATCACCAAGGTCCCCATTCACTTTCGTGCCAACTGGGACAGCTACTGGCTGGAGATCCTCATGATCGCCGGTCTCGTCGTCTACTTCATCAACTTCGTGACGGGCAAGTCGAAGAACACGATGCTGGCGCACACGTGGTTCCAGGCGCATCGCCAGCTGCTCGAGGACAACTTCGCGCTGGTGGGCGACGATGGGAATCTGGAGCACAGTCGCGAGTCGGGCGGGCTGATAAAGGAGTCGGAGAACATCTTCACGCTGTGGTGCAGCGGACGCACGTGCTGCGAGGGTATGCTGGTGGAGCTGAAACTGCTCAAGCGGCAGGACCTCGTCGCCGTGCTCGCCGGCCTCATGCGACCGGCGCTCGATCAGGTGCACGTGAAGATCACGATGGACGCGGACGCGATGGACACGTTCGTGTTCTGCGTGGCGAGCAAGAAGACGGCGGTGCACTTCGCGAAGGAGATGGCCGACGTGAGCGTGTACTGCCCGGAGCGCAAGCCGGGCGAGAAGTTCAACATCCCGTCGAGCTTCCAGATCATGAGCGAGATCGCCGAGGCGACGTCGGCGATGCTCGACTCGAAGATCGTGGCGATCATCAACAAGTACGCCGACCTCATCGACTACATCCACGTGTCGGATCAGTACTCGGGCGCCAAGCAGACGGAGGATACCGGCGCGCTCAAGCTGCCCGACGTGAAGAAGGTGCTGCTCTTTGGATTCAATGTGCCTATCAAGGGGATGCAGTTGGAGGCGGCCATGGAGCAGCTGAAGCCGCTGATGGTGATGATCTTCTACAGTATCGAAAAGATGAAGCGCTATCGGCTATCCAAAGAAGGTTTGTAATGATTGTAATCCACTCGAGGCGCATATTTTACACATTGCATTGCAGGTAAATCGAAGGCGGATCGAAATCGCCAGCGCGTTGAAGAGGCTTTCTTAAAGTCGACGCACGCGGCGCGTGCGGAGGCGGCTGCGTTGCGGCGCGAAGAGAAACGCCGCCAGGAGAAGGAGAAGGTGATGGCCGAGGACGATCCGGAGCGGCAGCGGCGCTGGGAGGAGAAGGAGCAGAAACGGCAGGCGAAGAAACGTGCGCCTAAAATGAAGCAGCTCAAGGTGAAGGCACTATGATTGATCTCCTCCTTGGGCCCCTCTGCTTGTGCAACGACGTAACTTTCAGCACCGTATCGGATAGTTTTGCATCGAACTTACCCCATCCCATTTCACATTATCCTATTCTTAGTGTTCCACCCGTATTCGAACACCTATTTCCCTTGCTTTCCCGTTCTTTCCCTTTCTTTCCGCGGATTGTTCCTTGTGTTGATTCTATCATTCTGGTGGTCTTTTACTGTGTTATTGATTGGAGTTGCCAAATTATTCATATGTATGAAGCTAAATGATTTTTGATTCCGATGGTGAATAAATGAACAAATTCGTTCTAAAACAATTTCGTGCGTAGGCCATCTCATATCAACCCCCCTTTTGTACCTGAAGCAATTTAAGGCATTACGTAGATGAACCTTTTTGGTTTCTTTTTACAATTGTTTATAAATGAAAATAAAGATACAGTCAAACCTCCATACTATGATACTCACCAATTTTGACACTTTTCGTCAATCCCGAAAGATGACAGTCCCGTATAATTTACATAATGTAAAAGAAACATTCGGTTTAATGACACTATTGCTCGGTTCCAAGGGGTGTCATAATACCGAGGTTTGAGTGTATATTTATTCGCCTGTTAAGAAACTAATAAGTACTATGCATTGCTTTGAAAATTTAATAGTCCTCCGCAGTAACAAATCAAAGAGTACAAAAAACTAGGACCTGAGACTTGGCGGCCGAGAGGCACCCGGACGGACCGGGCGTCACATCCACAGGTGTAGAAAGAAGCAAACCAGAAAGAGCGTCACTTGCTGACGGGTACCACCACCTTATCCCATGAACTCCCATCAACATTTGTAAAATGTATTTTATTGTAATTTAATTTAAACACTGCTGTGACGGTGGTCGCGAATAAAGAAATTGTCATTTTTTACTCTCAAACACAGTCAAGACACGTGTATAAATGGAAATTATGGTTGGGAATGTTTTGATTGGGTAGTTGCCGGTCAGTTGGTGACCGGCGGAAGCGCATCCGGATCGCTCGCCGCAAGAAGCTTCTGATTTAGATTGATCACACACCGGCAGAACTCCTGATCCTCGATGTCGACAAAGTCGGCGATGATCACGTTCACACCGTTGCTACCCGGCGACTGCTCCTTCACCCATCCGAGCTTCTTGCGGCACAATGCCATACCGCTAAACTTCTTCAAATCGCCAGCTGGAAAAATGAAACAAATACAGCGCTATTGCAAAACTGGTAAGAAGGATTTGGGGGGTAGCGCACTGAACAAGTTGGAGACGACCGTCTTCGCCACCGGCGTGAGGATGAACTGGCTCACGTAGCCGACGTTGCTGTTGCGCTTCTCCAGATTGCTGGTGAGGATCTTCACCAGCTTGTCGGGGCTGGTGGTATCCGGCCACGGCGTCGGGTACGCGTTCGACGGGAAGAAGTTGTAGTGCGACCAGTTGACGTGCCGGTACACGACGATCGCCTGGTACTGGTTGGTGTGCATGTAGTCCAGCGAGAGGTGCTGCATGTAGTGCGACGTGGACGGCACCACCTTGCCGTGCAGCGCCTCCTTGATGAGCGCCGCCAGCTGGTCGTGGTCGGCAGGCGTCAGGTCGTAGAAGTGCTGGCAGTCGATGATGATCACCTGTGTGTGGCGCAGAGAGTGCGTGAAAAGTGGCACGGCAAACGCGCGTCATGCGGGGCGTACTTCCTGCGGATGCGCCGACAGGTAGTCGCGGAACTGGTACAGCACGTCCTTGATTGACGGTCCGTAGAGGCCGTGCACGATGTAGAAGTCGCGTGTGCCATCCTTGGCGACGCGCGTTGCGATCCGCAGATCGAAGTAGCGCACGCCGGCGCTCAGCTGGTTGTTGATGTTGTAGTCCTGCGCCTTCGACCAGCGGCTCGTCACCCACTTCACCAAGCCGCCGAGGAACTTGAGCTTCTGCAGCAGTTCGTCGAGGTCGGGCGCCCAGTCCGAGTGGCGGCTGATCGACCACGTGCCGCTGTCGTGTGAACCTGCAACCCAACCGGATTCAAGATGGTTGCCGGCGCTGAGGGCAAACACAAATGTTACCGGGTATGGCTAAGTGTATGATGGGCATCTTCTTCAGCTGGTCGGGCAGGTTCGCCATCCACGCGGTGGTGTTGCGCGCCAGGCAGTCGCGGTGGTGGCGGCGCGCGCTCGGGTTGGTGAACTGCACCACATTCTGCTGCTTCGCGGCGTCCATTGGCGGTGGCGCGGCGACGGCGGCAGCGGCGGCATCAACGCCTCGAATAGTAATCGTTGTCGATTACTGCTGAACTAGTGGTGCGTGCAGTCGTCGCATGGCATCAATGGCGGCGGTGGCGGCAGCTGCCATGGAATCTGCACGTGGTGCGGTATGGTGACGGCGATGGCGAGCGGCAGCGCACTGGAAATAGACGACGCTGATGCAGTTGGCACGCGTTCTGCGACCACCACAAGTGGATCGATTGTTGCTTCTTGCCCACGGCCTAGTTCATCGCACGGTATGTACACGTTTCGCAACATGCGTCGTGGCCCACCCCCAACAATGAATAATGATAGACTCGCAAAGGGATTGGGGGGGTGGTTCAGGGGGGGAAAGGGGAGGAGGGAAGGTCGATTCGGCGCACACCTGGTGGCACACGGGGACGACTATTATTCTACTCGTTTGAATACAAACATCGCCAACCTCTTGTGGGAGGTGCGCGAAAAAGCGAGTCCAAATCTAGGGCGTGCGTGCCAGGCGGCAGTGATTCCCACCCGTTCGTGGGCGAAGAAGGTTTCACATCCAATCTGTATTCAATGTCTGACGATGGTCAAGGACGATCGATTCGTCCTCGAGAATTTTGGGCCGGTATCAATTTCGCATTTGGAATTGGGAGCAATTTGGAATTTCGACATCTGTTTTTCGAATTGCAATTCAAACAATGAGACGAGTTTCCCTTGGCAATCGTTGCCAACTTGATAAGTAATCATGACAGGAGATACACGCAACGGAATTCTACTCACACGTTTGGCAGAAAATGACCGCACGACTGCGTATTGCTGGAAATGGAATAAACCTGGCAGACATCGTTAAAAGGCAAATACCTACGTAGTACGCGAGCACAATTATGCATTATTATGCAAAACTCGTTTTTATAACGCTGACTCATCGCATCATATAACCCATTATTTCGCGAATTCCGATTTGTTATTGTATTACATTATTCGCATTTACGATGCATTTAGTCCCCAAATCACCGCCGGCGGAGATAAAAACCCACGCCATAGATAACGCGGATGAAACCGGTTTTTGGACAAATGTCTGAAACCGTTTTATTGAAACTGCCGAGCGACACAAAGCAAATATGCATAACAATCAATTAATGCGCTATTGTTTTACACATCATCACCACCAGCATCAGCATCAACCGGTTTGTTTTTTATTTGCGTCGTGGGACTTTTAAAGCGGAAATTGATACTTTCACAGCGCAGGTAGGATGCGTACCGCATCGTTTCAATGCCAACCGGAAGCATCCGGCTGCACTTGGCGGGTTTTGTATCGATTGGAGTGAGGTAAAAGTTGCACGGATTTTTTTGCGCCATTTGCGCGTAGACGGAACAAATCGTGCGGTTCATGGTCAGTTATCAAACGATCATGGACGTGGACTTGGACATCGCAACACGCCCGCAACTATTCTAAACTATATATTGCGTACCGCCGGCGCCGACGCCGTTGATTAGGGGAAGAAACATTACTATGTACTTCTGTTTATGTATGTAGATATATGGATATGATGCAGTTTGTTGCGTGACTGTTATAAAAAGCCGATATGACTTTATAAACGCCGCGATACGGTTGAATAACATGGTATAAATAAATAAATCAAGCGTGCGAGACTTTCCAGTCGAGTCCAGTATGGTGCGGACTGCGCACCGTTGGTGTTGAGCCGCGCCGGCGACGGGTGATGACGACACGATAGATACGAGTAGTTTAAGGCCGATTGGCTTAACGGCGGAGGCGGAGGAGCGCGCGCCTTCTCCATACCACATTGTGTGCGCGCGCGCGCGGGGGGAACCGCTCCACGGCACCACGGCACCTTCGTGAAACGACTTAAGTCGGGTCCGCCGTCGCCGTCGTGTCCGTCCATCCGTCCGTGCATCAACACTCTCGTGCACGCCGTGCACAAAACGACTTTCTACCGTTTATACCAGTAAGCTAGCTACCTTTTCACTTTACCATATATCTTATCAACGCAAAACCGTCTGATGATTAGTATGTTGTGTGGCTTGTTTTAGAATCCCTCGCGGCCTATTAGCGACGGCAGCTGATAACAGCACGCAATCGCTGGAAAACGCAGCGTGATATAAATACGACCGTTATACTGGCTACCGAAATTAGATATCGCGTTGGTATGCACCGCAAATTGATCAATTCGATCGTGCACACCAGCTCCGATCACTTCGAATAGTTTCCGGCGCGTCCCCGGTCGCCAAGGCGATTTTTTAGCGTGCGTTTGTTGTCGTTATTGTTTTGCTGTTATTATTTTCCTGTGATTTGTCATCGCTGCACATCAATATGGCGCACATGGCGAACAACAAGCACGGTAAGTCATATATCAAACGCGCAGCCTGTGCCTGAAATGGCGTAACTCACCTCAGACGTGTGCAATTCGTATTCGTATGACGACAGACGACAGTCACTGAATGGAAATTACCGCGGTGGACAACTTGTTCGGTGTATACCTGCCGCGAGCGCGTTCGTAAGCGTTTTAAAAACACGCCACCGGCCGACGCTATTTATCGGCGTGGTCTGCTTTTGGCGCCGCGCTAATTTCCTTATCGATTACGATCGCATCGCGATTTGCTTGCCCTATTATCATACCAACCTATTAATAGTTCATCGTTTCCCCTTGTCTCTGAAAACAAAACAAAAAAAAATGCGTGCATCAAAAGCCCGACAAATGAAGATCGCGTTTACGGCTTCGATTATAGTACTCGTTTTGTTTTTTCGGGCTCGCGTGGACTTTGCATTCGCATTGTTGTACGCGCGCGCCCGACGGCATTCATTAACGATTACGATCGCCGCCACTCAAATTTAGACGCATTTGCATTTATCTATTATCGAACATTGTAAAGAAATAAACGGGCTGACCGAATTAATAACAGATAACGAAATCTGTTTATTTTCGGAAGATACGTATACTTGAAATAATTTGCATGCATTTGTTGATTTGTTTTAATTAGTGCGTGACCTGAAGCAAGGACACTTCATGCCGCTGCTCGTGGCGACGGTGGGTCTGCCAGGTCGCGGCAAGAGCCTTTTGGCGCGCCGAATTTGCCGGTATTTAAACTACACGCGCCACGTATGCAAAGGTATGGTTTTGCAATAAATATAAACGACCTTCACATACGATCGATGCTCCGCAGTGTTCGACATCAGCGACTACCGGCGCAAGCACTACGACCACTACGATTCGCACGAGATGTTCAAGGAGGACAACCGGCCCGCGTGGGAAGTGCGCCAGATGAGTTTCCAGGAAGCCCTCACCGACGCACTCGCCTGGCTGCACGGCGATGCGAAGAGCGTCGCCATTCTCGACGGGCCCAACGTGTGCCGGCGCCAACGGCAACTCATTAGCGATCGCGCGCAAGAAGCCGGCGTGCGCCTCCTGCTCGTCGAGTGCGTGTGCGAGGACTCCCTGCTGCTCGAGCTGCACTTCAAATCCATCCTCGCACACTCGGTCGACTACCGCAACATGCGCATTGAAACGGCGCTGAAGGATCTACGCGCAAAGATGGACCACTACGAGGAGCAGTACGAGACGCCGGCGATCGGCGGCGCCGACGAGCTGCCCTGCGCCATGGTGAAGCTCTTCGACGACGGCCGCGGCGGGCTGCTCGCGCACGGCGTGCGCTGCGGTCGCGAGAATCTTATCCTCGCCTACATCGCCGCGCCGAAGCCGCTCCAGCAGAGCCTCTACTTCAGCCGGGTAATTGCACCACCCTCCCCAGCAGCCAACCCACCCATCATATTGATCGGTTTTGTTTCCGCACACAGCACGGCGAAAGCGAATTTAACGTGCTGGGTCGCATCGGCGGCGATTCGGGTTTATCGCCGCGCGGCCAGCAGTACGCCGCGCTGCTGAGCAGCCACCTGAAGGCGCTCAACCTGCCCGGCCTGCAGATTTGGACGTCGACGCTGCGCCGCACGGCGGCGACCGTCGCCGACATGCACGTGCCGCAGCACCGCTTCGCCGAGCTGGACGAGATCTTCTCGGGCGAGTGCGAGAGCTGCTCGTATGAGGAGCTCGCCGAGCGCTTTCCCAAAGAGCTCGCGCTGCGCGACGCGGATAAGTTGCGGTATCGCTACCCGCAGGGCGAGTCGTATGTGGACGTGTTGGCGAGGCTCGCGCCACTTATGCAGCAGCTCGAGATGGAGCATAACGTGCTGCTGGTGGCGCACCAGGCGGTGTTGCGCTGTGTCCTGGCGTACTTCTTAGGTACCGACGCCGAGGAGATACCTTATGTCAAGGTGCCGCTACACACGCTCATCAAGCTCACGCTGCACGGCCACAGCTATACTATAGAGACGGTGAAAATGCCCGTGGATTGTGTTGATACGAACCGCTCCAAGCCGGTTAATTGCGATGTTGGACGGGATGTTATTGATGTGCTCAAAACGATTCCGGAGCACTTCGACTCTCTTTTGCAGTTGTAGAGCGGAGGCGGTGCGTAAGCAAGTGTGATTGTTAGTTACTACCATGTTGATATTAATGTGCTGCTGGCATTGAGGTCTATAATTTATGTACCTCAATGGCTGCTGGATGACTTTACCATTTTACAAATAAACTGACACAAATTTCACTAAGTTTCGTTAGATTGCGGATATACTTTTGAATATTTTCGAGTTGCGGCTTCCTTGCTTTATTCTAATCCTCAATTAGAGCTACTTTTTGCTATTTTTCTTTCGAACATTTATACAATATTTTTCAATTTTTGTTTAGTTGCATAATTACAACAATTAATTGTAATTGCAATTTCGGTGATTGAATGGTTACCACGGGTGGCTACGTAGGGTAGCGTGGGTAGCGTAGATATTGCTCTCTTCGTTCTACATAGGGCCCCCTCAGAGGCGCGCGTTTGCGGTGCTTCTGTATTTAAGATTTTAAATCGGAAGTAAGGCAATAATGTATACAATATGATATGATTCTTAAACTTACTCGTATAAATAACGCTTATATCGCTTATATATGCTTATGACTAGGGGACCGGAATATAACCACGCGAACCACGCTCAAAAGTAACATACAATGCGTGATTGTAATCATCAATAATTGAACAAGATACTTACAATCCATACAATGTAGAATCGCCGCCAGAAAATGTGAAAACTGCTGATAATACATAAATCACGTTAATTTTACACAAAATAGTCTCAAGTTTACGCGACTACATAGTATGTAGTGAATGACATGTGCCTGGCTGCCCGCCTATGCTTGCCACCCACTGCAACCCACTGTGCTCGCGAATGCCCGCTATGACGGTATATGACTAGACGGACTAGTCCGACTAGTCAGGCTGGGATAGCCGGATAGGAGGCCTCAAATTATAATTTATGCAAAAAGCGCCATCTGCGGTTATATTGTGTTCGATGTTCGACAATGTTCGACGATATTCGACTCACATACCTAG
>JARJDR010014046.1:0-15936 GCA_030264135.1 Myllaena sp. GC000078 | reverse complement strand
TTTTTTGTTGATTTCCTGTTGGATAAACCGTCATTGCGTAATCCCATTCTAGCGTCCTCAAATGAGCCCGGGCTGATTGAAAGGATAAATTATGTGTCACAATGGCAAACAAAAAGTATATACCTAATTTCAGTCAAATTACATTAACGGCTGATTACGGTTTACGATTTTTTTTGTCATTTATATGAAATTCACCAAACTAATTTTTGCACCATAAGAAAATGCAGCAAGTTATACTTGGAAGCAACAAAAATATACTACGATATCAAGCCTATAAAATAGGCATTGATAACAAATATAAACATTGGAAATGTAGATAAGAAATTGTTTTCGATAAGCATTCCATATACAACGCACACGCGTGTTGAGAATGATTACTTCAATCAATATAATGTACTTACAAGAAAACAGCAAATCCTTCGAATTATGACAATGTGTTATCCACGTTTTCCTAATCTGTTAAAACGAACACATAAACAGCAATCCAACAAGCACTCGCACCATAATTAAAACATTTTAAAACACGCACAAATGCTTTCGCATTGCACCAAATTAAAAATAAATAAAATGCAACTGAATAGAAATTAAAGGACTTAACGTAAAAATAAACAGACGCAAGACACCCACACGACACACGACAGACAGAACAAAGGCGTGCGTTCTCGCCGCCTTAGATTTCGCACTGAGCAATTGGCCACCATCGTCGTGCATTGAGCCTGCGCAATATGGTGTTTCGCACGACAAATAAGATATTTGATGCGGTATATATTATATCAAGGTGAAACCTTATCGGGTCTTTAAACAAACGCGTCTTTAACAAATATGAAGTCAGTGCTGCGAATTATAAACAAACATGTCATTGTGTATTCGGTTATAAACGTGGGTTTTTCTTTTTCATCTATCGGCAGGCGGTAAATAAAAAATTATTGTTTACCCCAAGTTAAAAATATGTTTAACTCTCTTTGTCAGTGAAAATTGGTGATCTTTTATAGGCTTTATACTTACCGTTTTCGCCGATTTCAAAGTTGAGACCGTTGAATACAGGAGCGATAAAGAAAAAGCATTATCAATTAAATTAGTCCTCTGCTAAATAACAACTATGTATTTCCAAAAAAGTCAACAATCCCTTCACAATGAAAAATATAGGAAATGAAATATAACATTATATTTCAACAACATTTAATAATAAAATGTTTGAAATTTATGAATGGAATCGTTGACAAGATTCCATTCGACGTGTTTATAAAAAATACATAATCAATTCACGGGAAATGGTGTCTTCATCCAATATATAAATTACTCATTATAGATAGATAAATAATTAATTAGCATTAATTGTATACCTAAATTACTATACAAGATCGGAACAAAACAGTTGATTAAAATCGTCAAAAGTATTATTAAAACCAATATGAACAGCAAATAATAAGTGGAAGTAAACGGCGTTCGATACTAGACTCACGTTTTGCGATAAGTGTACACAATAAAACAACTCCAAATAAATTCATCTAAAATCAAACTTTCGGACGAATTCGAAGACTATAAAAAATATGATAGAATGGCAATTGACACCATGCACAATCTCAAATTAATTGGAAAATCGATCATAAAAACATGTTTAAAAATTATACAATCGTGCAATCCGTTGATTACTGTATCAAGTGAAAATGATTTATGCACATCGTAATCTCAATTAAATCACTAATATCAAGGTATATAAATTAACAAGTCGTTATCGCCGAAAACGTCCCTTCATCAGTTGTAACGTCTTTGCCATTAGCGGCGCCTTTTTCGGTTTGGGGGCTGCTGCCTCACGTCCGCCACCACCTGAAACGCATATTAAATTTTAAAATGATGCATAAAATTAACCGGTGTCAGCTTCGAACCGCCGTGATTGACGCGACTGGCGCCAGGATTTGGTACCGCAATTTTATCCGCACCGCCGGCTAGCGCCAATTGTGATAATCGACTAGACGGCGTCATCGCAGGTTTCGCATCCACCGTACCATTCTTTGCCTAATTGAGACAGAAGAAAAAAATTAACAAACAAGCAGAAAACCGGGAACATCCAGCAATCACCTGTTTCTTGGCGATGTTGCGCGGTGGCTTCACGAATGAATCCACGTACGCCAGCTTCGTCTGGCGCACGGGTAGGCTCTTATCTTGCGAGAGCTTAATATTCGCTGTCAGCGACTTGAGCTTCTCGTCGCGTTCATCCGTGCAGCGCAAGTACATATCGCGCCATGACTCAAGCTCATTGCGCTGTTTGTTCTTGAAGTCGCGTTGGCAGTGGCGCTGCCATAGGCCGTCGGTGTCTTCCATGAGATACGGATTGTAGTGCTCCAAATTGAAGAGCTGCGGCGCCGAACATCGCTCGACCACCGGTTTCAATATGATGTATGGAATTCCACCCGTAAAGCTAACGCACAGCTCTAAAAAATGGCTTAGATTAGCGATGCGGTTGTAACAAACACTATACAATCGCACGTACGATCAAGATGTTCTTGCAATAGTCGAATGCATAAATCGAATAACGAAGGAACTTTGCCGTAATATATCTTATTGCCCGAATACACTTTCGTACGCTGGTTTTTGGCGTACATCAATTTCGAGAGCATTTCGGTGTCGTTTCTCACTTTCGCCGGATTATTGCGACACACATTCTCACCGGGCAAAAATCCAACGGGCTTATAATTAGTCGATATCTGAGGTAGCAAATTTGTGATGCTCATATCCTCCAGCTTGACGGTGGGAGGAGGCACGACGATCGTCGCCGGGAGGTCCTTACGTCGATCGTCCGCTTTTTCATCCTTGCTCTTTTTACCGTCGCGATCGTGAGTCGTCTTACTGCTGCTTCTTCGGTGGTCTTTTCGATGACTGTCACGACTCTTTCCCTCCGACACGGGGTCTTTCTCCTTTTTGAGCTCTCTGGATCGCACTCCATCTTTAGCATCTTTTGCGCCTGAATCCTTTTTGTCTTTTTTACTCGATTTGCTCGAGCAGGACATTATCGAACCGAGCACATCACCGAAGGACGCACCACTTTCGCAATCGATGCCTTCGTCCATCGAAAGTTTGATCTTCTTTGTCGCTTGCGATTTGCTTACTGAAGATTTCTCTTCGTGTGAGCGTTTCTTTGGTGAAGAGGTCGACGTCGACGTAGACGTGGACGTTGAAGTCGAAGTCGAGGTTGCATGTGATTTGTTGAGCGAACTTGACGATCTCGACTTTTCCTTATGACTTTGGTCCGTGCTCTTATCCTTTTTAGCACTACTGCTATTGCTATGGCTACTGTGTTTGGTGTCCTTTTCTTTCTCTTTATGTTTATCTTTTTCCTTCGCCTTCTCCTTATCACGGCTGCTCTCCTTACTGCTTCGATGTGAACTTTTCTGTTTCAAATGCTTATCACTAGACGCTTTTTTCAGCCCATTTTCGCTTGTGTCAGAATCTCTCTCTTTGTGGTTGCTGCGATCCTTGTGTTCGTGGCTCTCCTCGCGTTCTCTATGACTTCTACTCTTGTGCTTGTCTTTCTTTTCATGATCAATAGGCTGCTCTGTACATTCCTTCCTATCAGCAGATTTCTTAGATGCCTCAGTAATTCGCTCAGTTGCTGAATTTTTATGCAAATTTTCTTTATCACTAGATTTTCTATAATCTTCAATAACTGTGTCAGAGACATCCATGCATTCTGGCTCATTGTCAGATTCATGACCCATTTCTTCAACATCCTCATCATCATCCTCATTTTTACTGTCTCTTCCACCACTACTATTACAACTAGAATACGATTTATAACAATGCTCAGGAGATTCCTGATTGTAATTAGAATTAGAACTTGTATGTTTTACCGTCCTAGTCTCCTTGATGACAACCCTATCTTCACCATAGCCTAATTTATCATTATCACAAATTTTGTTGTGCTCACTATATCTATTCCTATACTTCTGTGGTGCATCATCATCATCCTCTTCATCATCATATTGACTAGAATGCCTCCTTACTTCAATGTTTCTAGTTTCCACTTCCAATCTATCATTATTTGGAACCTTCAAATCCTTCTTGGGTATATCTCGGAGTCCATCATCGCTGCCATCCCGATCACCATCGTCGTCATTGTCTTCTTCATCGTCGTCATCTTCGCCATCAGCCCCACCGTCCTCCCCGGACTCTCGCCCCTCGTCCTCACTATCCACTTCATCTGTGACCATCTGCTTCCACTTCTTCACCAACTCCTTGGCGCTGTTCTTGGGGGCGTTCTTGATGCCCTTCATCTTCCGCACCGAGTTCACCGTACGTCCGACGCCCGTGTGCTCCAAGTGCGATACGGTGATCGGCAATCGATACAGCTTCTCCATGCAGTACACCATCTACAAATGCAAGGCGAATTGTTAACGGTGACAAGCGGACAACGGGGTGGCGATGCGCCAACGCACTTTGTCTTCATCGCGACGCCCGATGTATTTCTCCAAGTTTTGCTGATAGTGCTGTATCGACTTCACGATTTGACGGTCGTCCATCGTGAGCGCGCCGCCCGTCAGGATGGAATGGGAGCGTGCGAAACGCAGCTGTCGGTCTAATTAGACTGAAACACACCGAGGGGCGGTTCAGTGAGCCCCCCGATTCATTCGCGAGAGATGATCGACATCGACATTTCAGCCATTTCAGCGTTGCGCACGTTATGCATATTTGGTGCAGCGAAAGAAACTCACGCACTCCGATCGCGGTGGACTTCCAACGACACGTTTCTTATGTACTATCGCGCACCCCCGTACAGTCCACACGGCCCACACTTGCCCACACTCTCGTCAACTTCGCGTGCGAATCTGTGCGATCTGTGCGAATCCGTGCGAAACGAGTCGGTATCAGACCAGCGGGCAACACAAACGAAACAGGAATTCTCGCGTGACGACAGCCTGAGACATGGGACGACAGCGCCGACGGCGCCGACTGGCGCCGACCACAGAACATATACTGGCGCCGACAAACTATTGCCTAATTTACTCAACCCCTCGGTGACAGCTCAGTACCTTTCACTTCCGTATAATACTAGCGCATAAGTGGGAAGCACAGTGTTGAATTTTAAAATTTTATTTATTATGAACGTATCAAATGTTTTTTGAGAAAAATAATTTTTTTCATTAGTACCATTTACCAAGTTCTGATACTCGTGGCGCCCCCCAGTTGCGAAGTACATAGCTGAAACTGGCTGGAACTACACATGTAACCCATGTGTCTACTAGAATCTTAGGGTCATATCACACTACAAATTGTTTTAGCTTCTTGACAAAGTTGGTAAAAAAGCGTTGAATTTGCAAATAATATGAAGAAATTCGTTGGATTTCGTGCAATTTTTCTGCGAAATTTAAAAAAATCGTGGGCAATTCTAGATTTATTTTTCATACATTTATATCAATGTATATAAATTTTGTTAAACGTGTTAAATTAAGGAAATATCAATCAATAAATAGCTTTTATTGTCGTAATATTTATATACAAAACAATGTACGCACTAAGATTCAAAAAGGTAATAGATAAGAAAACGAAAAAGGGGTTTGACAAATTTAACGTTCTACAAATGTAGCAATTTCTTACATAGCCCGTGCCAGCATAATTGTTACGCATTGCAAATGTGGTGCAGATGTGCCGTTCGTTGATCAACGATCTTGTAAATCAAACGACGACCCGATTAACTAACGGCTATGTTTTGACGAAGCACTCACGCTTAAAAACACGATTTTACAACACCTCTCAATCATTGACACGGATTTATTTGTGGTTGCCTCCGCACAACTCTTCCTGCTCGTCACTACTCTTCCCCAGGCGCATAATTCCTTTAAATAAAATAATTATTGACACACTACTATTTTGCTTTCAACAATTTCATGACGAGCTCAACCACATCCTTCGCCTGTGGTATGGCTGCTGCCTCCAGGGACCTGGCATACGGCATGGGTACATCAGCACCAGTGATGCGCAAGCCCGGCTGATCCAAGTGGAAGAAGATTTCACTCTCCATGATACGCGCCATTATCTCAGCGCCCACGCTGCACGACGGCCAGCTCTGCTCCACGGTGACGATGTGGTGCGTCTTCATCACCGACTTGCCGATCGCCTCGAAATCGAGCGGCCTTATCGAGCGCAGATTGATGACCTCGCATTCGATGCCTTTGCCGGCCAGCTCCTTCGCGCCAATGAGCGCCGTCTCAACCGCCCTCGAATACGCCACCAGCGTGACGTGTTTGCCTACAAAGCAATAGCATTAATTCCCGTACACGGCGCCATCCTCAACGGTGCTCCCCAAACCTTCTCTTTCAATATGCGCCTTTCCTAAAGGCAGTACGAAATCTTTGGACATTGCTTTATCCGACATGGGGTATTGCACGCCGTAAAGAATTTCGTTTTCAAGGAAGACCACCGGATCCGGATCGCGAATCGCACTTTTGAGCAAGCCCTTGCAGTCCTCCGAGTTCCACGGTACGATCACCTTCAGGCCGGGCACGTGCGCGTACCAAGAGCTGAAGCACTGCGAATGTTGTGCGGCGACTCCAGAGGCGGCACCGTTCGGCCCGCGGAAGACAATCGGCACATTGTAGCGGCCGGCGGACATGTAGAACGTCTTCGCCGCCGAATTGATGACCTGATCGATGGCCTGCATGGAGAAGTTGAACGTCATGAACTCGCAGATCGGGCGCAGGCCGGCCATCGCCGCGCCGACCGCAATGCCGGCGAAGCCCATCTCGGTGATCGGCGTGTCGATGATGCGCTTATCGCCGTATTTCTTCCACAGGCCGCGCGACACCTTGTAGGCGCCGTCGTACTGCGCCACCTCCTCGCCCATGAGGAAGACGCGCTCGTCGCGCTCGATCTCCTCGTCGATCGCCGCGTTGAGCGCGTCGCGCACGGTCATGTTCTGCGCCTGCAGCTGGCCGCTCGTCGACAGGCATCGCATGTGGAACACGCGCGGAACGTAGGCGAATTTGCCGACGGCCGTCTTCAACGCCATGGCTCGCGAATTAATGCGTCTGGTGGATTGCGGGCCGCGAGAATTAGGCCGCGTGGCGGCTATAAAATCGGGTTTTATCTACGTGATTAGAATGTGTCCAAGGTGAGTGGAGGTCGTCGAGGGCGCCCGCGGCGTGCAGAAAGTCTCCCGCGACAAACACCGAAACGCATTCACGTAATTTTCACGCCAGCGAACATGTGACGACAACGCGTTGATGCGTTGATCCCACCAGTAAACTTTTTGCTGCCCGCTGGATTTGTTGACGTCCTCTAAAGGGGAGAATGGGGGGAATGTTATTCAATGCACATTGGAGACGAACACTACCATGGTAAATTTCTGCGCTTCGCAAAGTGTGTTGCTAGCTTCACTTAGATGTCACTAATACGAAAGATTCGTTGAATAACGAACACTCTGCCGGTGGTTTGCACAAAGAATTTACAATGTAAGAAGAGTAATGTATGATTGAGATGACAAATGTCGGATAGCTGCCAGAATAATGCAATTCAGCAATTGTCTTTCAGAGTGTTGCAGTGACTTATATTAAAGTTAATTTTTACTTGTTATAGCAATCTCATCATTAACACATTCTCGGAACATTTCAAGCGCAGAGTTCTCAACATCCGATTGACCCAAGTTGTTCATAAACCCTGTTCCTACATTCTCGTAATCAGCGACAAATATATTACCTTTGTGCGCATAGGTAAGCATCACTTGATTGGCTTCACCGCGCAAAGCATACACCAATTCATAATGCGCTAGTAAATTGCGTAAAACACGTCTTAAGCAAACGGGCTCATCGTCACATTCCTCGATTTCGTTCTGCAGAGCGCGCGTCTTCAGACGCATTTCACTCGCTTCCGTTATGATATGCGTGTAATTCACACCGAAATAGAGCACCATGTCTGCTTTCAAACGCAAGATATCGTCGGCATATGCAAGACGCTCCTCCTCGTAGCGCGCGACGAATTCATTTTCGCACACTGAAATATTCACGTTAAGGGCGTTCGCTATGGCGCGCAATTCGTTCATATCGATCTCGATGAGAGCCGTGCGCTCTTCAATTCGCCGCTCGTTGTAATCGGAGAAATCCGTTTCGCGGACAATAATCAACTTATTGAGCTCCCAGTATTGCTTCAGCTCGCTGTTAATTTTGCCAATGGATTCATACATTTTGGCGAGTGCTTCATCGAGTTGTGCGTGGATGTTATCGATGATTGCCTGCGTTTTGAGCGAATTAGGTCGCCGAATAATTTCACCCTTAGCTATGATCACCTTAAATTAAATTAAATTGTTCTATAGTGTATTAATTCCAGGAGAAAATATCATTTTTACTGACCTGGAAGACTAGAATGAGCACAAAACTTATAAAGCGCATATTTGTTTGATTTTTTCGGTTATATTGAGTGAATACTCCCGGGTTTTATTCAGAAATGGTTCATTTATAGAGGAAAGCTTCCAGCAGTAAATCAAACTATCTTATAATTAAATTTGTTATCATTTAATGATTTTTTTTCATTAATGAAAAAATAATCGAAAGTTGTTTCCAATACTTTCTCTCGCATTTATCTTAATTGCAAGCAGATACTACGTAACACGTGCAAATATAGTCATTCTATAAACATAACGAATGTAATGTTTTATCTTGATTTTAATTTTAATCAATTTCATCCTGCTTCATACCACTTCATACTCAGGTTTGAAACGAACAGCAACCTTGAAAATGGCAACATTGTATACCACGTTCACTGACAATAAGCGCATCCTGTGGCAACCAGCGCAACCAGGCAACATCGTATTGTCCTCGCCCAACACAAACACCGCAATCACCGCAATTAAGTTAAAACATCGAATTATTAATTATTTTCCATTTCTACTAAGTGTAGCTGCCAGTAAGACCGTGTCAAACACCTTCCGGCTTCAATAAAACGTAAAGTTTATCAATACATCCTCCTAGTTGTCTATAAATCAAGTTGAACTAATGTTTTTAGATAATCTTCAATTAAACCAGGAGAAGATGGCAGAACTAGCTTCATTACTTCGCCAAGAGATCCCCGAGGGACGCAACAGCCTCACCGATAACCACACGAATCTGGAGCGTGTCGCAGAATACTGTGAAGCAAACTACTATCAATCAGACAACAAGCGTGTGGCACTAGATGAAACCAAAAACTACACTACACAATCACTGGCGAGCGTTGCCTATCAGATCAACACCTTGGCATACAATTTCCTGCAGTTGCTGGATCTGCAAACTACCCAGCTGGCTGAAATGGAGAGCCAGATGAATCACATTTCGCAAACTGTTATGATACACAAGGAGAAGGTCGCAAGAAGGGAGATTGGTGTGCTGACTGCCAACAAGAGCACTACCAGGCAATACAAGATTATTGCACCAGCAAACCCGGAGAAACCTATCAAATATGTCCGAAAACCGATTGATTACAATAGTTAGTATACATGAAGATGTTGCTGCAGAGTTAAATGGTGCTAATTTCTATGTTTTATAGAATTTGATGAGATTGGACATGGAATTCGTTGTGTGAATGTCCCACGCGGGTTACCGAAACAACGCGGTTCAAGCCAGGGCAGTATTCAATCCGTAGGCGGCGTCTCCAACAATTCGATGATGGTCGGTCCACCACCGACGACAAAGCCGCCCACGCCGCCGCAAGTATCACGAAGTAGCGGGAGTAAGTGTTAGAATGACTCATTAGGTTCATTTTACTCACTAATCACTGTGTTGATTAGTGTCGGGCGGAACGCTAAGCAAAGGCAGCCGTGAATATCGCACACCGCCAGCGGTAGCACCGCCCCAGGTACCCAGCCACTACGCGCCGAATTATCCGATCGGCCATCCACGCCGCGGGGAACGTGGTCCCGGCTACAGCACGCTGCCGATGGCGCAATCGCATCAGATGGTGTCACCGCCGCAGGTGGGCATGGTGCATCCGATGAGCATGCACCAGCAGCATCCGCAAACGCCGCCGCCGCCACCGCCGCCCGGCAACAACGCCGGCTACGCGATGAACGAACAGCACATGAGCATGCCACGTAAGTCCCAATAACATCTCCTTTCATTTTGTGTATTAATGCATTGTTTTCTCTTCAGCGCCACCATCACCGTTGGTTAATCAAGAGATCATCGTCCCGAACAACCAGTCGATGCGCCATCATTCACTGATGATGCCGCAGCATGGCCCCGTGCCGATTGGGAGTCTCGGCATGCACACGCTTTCCCATCGCATGCAGCGCGGTAGTGGAGCGCACTCGCCACCGCTACCACCGCCACCACCACCAGAAGACGAGCACGAGAACTTTGGGCGACCGCGCACGTCGGGTGTGATGCCCATCGTGCCCGACGAGGAGGACCTACCCGGCTGGGTGCCAAAGAACTACATCGAAAAAGTGGTCGCGATCTACGACTACTACGCGGACAAGGACGATGAACTTAGCTTCCAGGAGAGCTCCGTCATCTACGTGCTGAAGAAGAACGACGACGGGTGGTGGGAGGGTGTAATGGATGGCATCACTGGATTGTTTCCGGGAAATTATGTTGAGCCTTGCGTTTAAATTCGAATTTGGAAATATTTCACTAATATTGTGAGTTCTCTATCATTTAAAAAAGTATTACGACTTTCTTATCTTAGAAAAAAAGCAGTTTCTTACTGAAGATGCTATTGGATTGGATGCAAGTTGATTTCCCATTGGTTAATGGAAATTATACTGGTGTTTTCTTGGCTATCATTGTGCTATATATTTAGAGACTATTTAATCATTATTTGTGCTTTGTATTTAGTTGACGCAACTAAATGAAATCAAAAGACGCATAATATTACAGTTAGTGGGTATATATGTAATGCCAATATGTACTACATACTCAAATATAGACATACATCGAAAACTGATAAGATTATTTTCAATTTGCATTAGCTTTAATGTATTTCTGACCTTTCTCAGTTAATCCGATGATAAAAGCCGTGATTACTGGTGTTGTAAGCACATTTTATCATGAAATGTTCACCGTAGTACTCCTCTTCTCACGTAAATGGTAAATTGCCTAAATTGCACTTTGAAACTAATCATAATCGATGTAATATTCTAATCTGCAATAATCATCGAATTCTCAAAAACGGAACTAACAATATTTTAAGCATAAAAGATAAAATGTCAAGCATGTCAAATGTAGGGCTGCCAACTGAAGAAATAAAAAGCATTTTTGTTTTGGCGCTAAATTCAAATTGGCGGCATGTTGTAAAACAAAAATTGACCGTATTTTACAATAGTTTCTTATCACTTATCAAATTTCCAGATACGAGTTGTGGACAACACCAACAAATTTACCCTCAAAATATCAAGAAACGTGTAGTTCAAAGCGATTCAACCTCTAGGCGCAAAGAGCGTCGACATTATCTCATTACCCATTCAGGGTCAATGCATTGCTGCAGAAAAGTTTATAACTTCTTGACGACTGCCTAATGCCGATACAGACTGCTTGCTATTCTACCCAAACTATTCATCGTTTGTGTAAATTATAAACTTTAAACTGATGCAATTTCTTTCATTATTGTTATTGTAATATTATGGAAATAACTGGAAATTTTTGAAACAATGAAATTGGTTACATATCGATAGGATTATGGATGACTCCTGTGAACAAGCCGCAACAGCAGCCATAGTCGCGTGAGCTCGGTGTATGTCGTGCTTCGCGCCGCCCGCGTGCGTTTCGGTTTTCGTAACGCAATCAGCGAGCGCGGGGGGCGGCGAAGAGGAGAGCCGCCGCCGTTCAACTCGCGGCTTGCGTTCGCGTGCGCGAAGAGAAGGAAAACAGTGGTCCGCCGCGAGTTGGCCGTGTCGTGTGTGTGCGGCTCTCGTGGGTGCGCTCACCTCTCTCTCGTTTTCCGCGTCATCATCGTCCGTGGTTCGCGGTTGTTGTGTACGTATATAAATTGCCCAGCAAAGGGTTGTAATCGGTTGGCTGGGAAAAACAACCACCCAAGACGTGTGTGCGGCAAAACGAGATAAGTTTTCGCACCCAAACTCGCTCTTTTTTCTCCCATTTCTTTGTGTCCCGCATTCTCCTTCCTACCTCACCTCAACCTCCTCCACTTCTTCGTAATAATAGTTGGTGTGTTGCAATTCAGACACATCTGTTCACGTATCTCTTGTGCGAAGAATCAAGAGTGCGCCGTTTTCTGTGCAACAAATATTACAACAGGAAAATATATATAGAAGTACCTTGATTCAGTGAGAAAAGTTTTGGTGTGCGTTTGGGATAACAATCATGTTGGAGGCGCAGTGGCCGTGAAACTAGGCGCGCGTATCCGATGATGACCACCGGCGCGAATGCGACGACGACGCAAGAAGGCTGCCGCCGCCGCTGCACGACGTCCATCGCCGCCGCTCGCGTCGTTGTCGAGGAGTCGGGATGCGGCCGCCGCCGATGGTGGCATCCAAGCAGCTAATGCAGCTGCCGTCGCCATTTGAAGATGACGACGACGCTGGACGCTGGCATGCGGCATGCGGGCGGCGAAGACGCCGCTGCTGGACGACACACCTCTTCGTCTTGGCATTGGCGTGCGTTGTCGTCGTCGCATGTCAGTGCGCGCATGCAACACCGTTAGATCCTGTTCGCCTCAGCAAAGGTGAGTCGCAGTCGCGCGGCATTGTTTTTTAAGTCAAACGTTGACCTGACTTAAATCACTTTCCAACCGACAATACTCGTAGTTTTGACCGAAATTCGTGTCACTTAGGGTCAAATGCATTCTAATCCGGTTCGACCCTCTTCGACGCGATGAGAATGCATATATGCGAGATGGATATGTATGTGGAAACAATGAAATGCAGCGCGCAGCGCAATATTGGATTGTTCCGGTCGTGTTCGATTAGCATATTGCATCGAGCCTAGAACGGGGGCATTAGTGCACGCGTAAATTATGAGCGAAGAGCCCCGGAAACTTACATCTGCATGCACACGGCGATTACTGGTTGCACTCGCAAGTTGCAATGCAATGGCTATAAATATGCAAACAAAGCACATCACAAAGCTTTCAGGGCGCGAGAGTGTTTTCAATCAAAGGATTAACGACGAAAATGTAGAACTTTATTTCATTGGCGCTGCCGTGGTGTGTAAATACTGTCAGCCAACTATCAACTATGTACCCACCCCAAATACATAGATGGAATTACCGAAAAGCAAATATTCACTCAAGATTTGCGACTTGATAATGTCTTCTGCGCGCTGCACGCTATGTTTAATTTGTGATGGCCAAACGACTTTGTTAGACGCCGAATAATGCAGGCATAAAATTTGAATTGTGATCTATTTATATACACACGTTCTTCCTCGGCAATCGCCGAAGATATAGCAAATGCGCATTATACATACGGATCCATCCCCTTTCCACCGAGGCCACATATCATCTGAAATGCTTCGTGTGGTTTGCATAAAGTAGCGCAGCCAAGCAGCCTCGTTACGTATTCATCTATTCTACTAATAGTCTACGATGGATGGCAGAATTCGGCGCACCTTATATTTGTGAGTACGCGAATAAGAGCGCTGCGCCATTATTCGTGCACCGCGAGAGTTTTCAGTCAGGCTACGTCTACGTCCCGACCTGTACGAATGGCAAAGTGCGAACCAAGAATCCGGCATATAGCGGAGATGAATGGATGCCAACTAACATCACACAAACGCACACATGCACACGAAACTTTGATACGAAGAATACGCATGCCTGAAATTGATATTATTTGGATGGCTGAATATCTCATCATTATCGTCAACATCGTCATCATTCGCAACTCGTGACATAGGTTGTTTTCACAAGTTTAATCCTTCCTGCTGCACACGACTGCATAACGACTTCATATTCGTGATCGTCGTCTCCCATATCGTTCTTATTCAACTTTATTAATAATTCTGTTATTAAAATGCAAATGCGATGAGCTCTTTTCCACGTAGATGCACATTATATGATCATGGGTTTTGTGATCTGAACAATCTTCACAGATATTGTTGGTTTATTTTTCACAAGAATTCTTCTCGCACTTTTCATCTGCATGGTGTTGTGTATTATGGTAGCCGAATGCGAGTATTTTGAATGCGTCACATGCGAATAATGAAAAGTTGCGAACATTTATTAAAATCCAACATAAAATCCATGAAAATCCGTGCCTAATGAATATTCATACGGCAATTCTGCAGATACTTTGCATTTTTCTCCGTGGAAACTCTCTGGCCTCGAGCGCAAAAAATATATATATACGTAAATATAATGAAAAACCTATGTAAAAAGTTAAATTGAATCTTTAAATGAATTCTCTTTCATACGGCCCTCATATAATGCTCGGTTTTTATGGAAATTTGATTGCAATATACGTGTACATTGCTGAAACTTTTCCCGATTACGCTGAGCTTAATGTAAGTGGAGAAAAAGCTATTTGCTAAAATATATTATTATTATTATGTAGAATATCATTGAATTGCCATTCAAATTAAATCAAGGTGGAGAAAATTTTTCTGAAGAATAGAATAAGATATAAGATATTAAACGAAAGTACAATGGAAGAAAGTCATTGATAATGATACTCAACGTATAATCTATACTTATCTATAGGTTTTACTTGTTAAATATCAGTATGTCAGCATTTTCATTATATTTTATAAACATTTCTTATACTGATTGCATTTCTTCATGCTTTGTGCATAAATTAACATATTTGAGCCTAATCCTTAATTAGGCGATTCACCCCGTGGCATGGAAAAAAGTTTCGCTGAGCATTTTTGCAAAGGCGGTGTTTTAATACATCTAATTACGCAGCCCCTTCGTTAGGCTCGGAATGAGATAAATGAATCGAACATTGATGAGGTAAAACGGGAAGTGCACGGAAGGAAGTCGGTATTGCCCATGCCGTTCGTTCGGGCGCGCGCATGTCGACTAATTTTCATTATACGTCTTTATTCGCTTTTATTTCAACGCAAGACTTGCCTCACCGCTCACAGCGTGGTGCGAACGCTGCCGACTTTTTGGCTACAAGAAAAAGAAGACGCCAAAAGACGAAAAAAGAAACGCACACCCGCGCTTGGCTTGCACACGGCGGCGGCGCGCACGGTCGCATGAATAGCAAATCAAGAGTTTTTCTTCCGCCACTCGCCGACAACTTCTTCGTGGCATGCTGCTGCGTTTTTTTCCCTTCTGACGCGCGCGATATTCTTATAAAAGTTCCGGCTCAATTGCTTCACTTCTTCTTCGGCCTCTTCTTCCTCTACATACATCATCGTATGATGTCGGATGGGAGCCAGGACCCTTCCTTTTTGCGTTGGCGGCGCCGCTGAAGCGAAATATTATCGAATTATTCTTTGACCGGTGTAATCGGCGCTGTTAATGAATGCTAATGAAGATTAATTGAATGGCGATCAGGACCGCGCAATTGGGGCGAGTCAATAAAGTGGCGCAGTGCGAAAATTTCCGGTTTTTGTTTCGCACGTGTCAAGTGAGATATGATGAAAGTTGCGGAATTTCGTCAAGTATAAAAATATTATATTTGTGAATCACATCCGACAACGTGATTGCATGAATTTGTGAATGTTTGATGAAGTCATTCTCGTATATCTATGATGCTTATTTCTCCCGTCACCTTGACTTGATGATAATTTTACAATAAACAAATGCTTCGTACCGGTTGGAACCTTCGCGGCACAATATCTACCTTGATAACGATAATTTTCTATTTAACATGTGTACTCATACTTGTATTATATAAACTGATAAATTAATTGATTATATGATATGTTTGTTCATTATAAATATTTTCTTAATGCGGGTAGCAGGATCTTGGTGCATGACAATAAAAAACCGTGGTCCTTGATTTATTGCGAAAACCGTAAATTCGCAACAATTATTTTTTGTTTCTGTGCAACGTGTTTATAATAC
>JARJDR010014045.1:0-31254 GCA_030264135.1 Myllaena sp. GC000078 | reverse complement strand
CCCCCCCCCCCCCAACCGACAACGATGAGCCATGTTCCATTAAACCGTGCGGCGTGCATCATCGCCGGAGACGTCTTCCGTTTCTGCATCCCATTGCCGAGGCGCAATGCTTGCGCCCCCGCGCGTGCTGCTATCAAAACGACATTAGAATCCATTCATCCCCATCCAACAGCAGCGACGGCGGCGGCGGCGGCGGCACCATCCGTCGTCTTGTTTGTTGTTCCCAACCAGAACCGCATCCGATGACGCTGGCGCGGGGGGCACGTTGTAGCAACATTTGCAGTGGAGCGGAGAGATAGATAGGGATGGAGGAGGACGCATCCGTTCGCAGGCGGACGCGCCATCACCTTTGGTCTTGCGTCGTTACCGCCGTCCCCCGCCTCGCTGCCGCCACCGCCTACGCGTTTAATACAAGAACAATAACCGCAGACGCCGACGACGACGACGACGACGACGACGATGACGACGACGACGACGACGCGATCATCAAAGCGGAACACTAACGAACGCGCGTAGCCAAGGGATGGAAACGGGCGCGCGCATCGGATTCTCAAGATTGCGGATAGATCATTTGCTTACCACAATAGATATTAATTAGTGGAAGAAAGCAGCGATTAAGCACGCGTATTGTTACTAACGAACAGCGAACGCGTACCCCTGTGCCAGGCAGCATTGTTCATAGGCGCTCGATTAGCGCGTCCTGCCTGTTAATTAAATAATTACGTGCGGCGCGAGCCCACTAATGTCTTCGAATTGATAGAGATAATGCGCAGGTGGGTGTGTGCAAATGCGGAGAGAGGAGTCCCGTGTACATTAACAGCCGCCTAATGTGCGTTGCTTTTTGTTGTTGGCAGATACAAAAAACACCCACGCGAGCACGTGTTTGTTTCGCGCGGCGGCGCCGGCGGGGAAAAAAGTTGCGAGAGTGTTTTTGCCCTCGACCACACGCAATCTCGTATAAAACACCTCATTAAGAGAGGGTTGGGCGGGAAAAGGAAGGCACTGTGGCGCGCGTTCATATATTAATTCTCGCCGTACAGCCTTCATTACGCTACTGTAAATTTCGCCAGGTGCCAACAAGCACCGAGCCGCCGCCGTCGTAATTATTGCGTCGGTGCAAACGAACTGGTGGTTCCGTGAGCGCCTATTGTTTTTGGGCAATTGTTTACAATCGGCGATTATTAACTGCGCGTGTGCATCCGTGCGGCGGGTGGAACCGATAATGAATTTGCGGAAGCGCGGCTCGGAAATATTTGCGGTGCGCGGAACGGTGCGCCCGGACGCATTAAGAGCGCGCCACCCCAATTCGCGCGTGCTGAAAAATGATGTTCATTATTCGTATTCATATTCATTTGTTTCAAGAGAATCGACAAAAAAAAAGGTAAAACGTTGTTGATTGAGCGATTTTTGCGGTGCAATTGAATGCAATGCAATTCATTGTCTCGAAGGTGAAGCGCCGTAAATGTTGCTGATGATGATGATGATGCGAGGCTGTTAATAATAATCGCGCCCGAATGCAATTGATTGCGATAGTGTCGAGACGGGCCCAACCGACGCCGACGCCCCGCGCGAGCATTCGAATATGTTAACTTAATAGAAAATAATATTAAATATGGTAATTCCCGTCACATCAATCACATCGAAATGAATGCGCCGCCCGTCGAATTGAAATTCCAGCGTACGCGAGCAGTATATTTATTTATTTTTGCGCCTCCCCCAACGCGCCGACTACGACAACGACTACGACAGCGACAGCGACGGCGACGGCGACGACGGTGGCGGTGGCGGTGGCGATGATGATGACGACGACGGCGGTGGTGGTGGCGGTGGCGCCGATACCATACCGAACAAAACGAGTCGAATAGTAGGACGAGCGCATATATTGTTGCGTCCGGTGGGGCAGAGGCATTGTGGCAGACGTCAAGGCGCGCGTTGCCTGTAGCGAGCAGCAATCGTGAAAAATGACGCCGCCATCGCGTCCGCAATGTTTACGAAAACCACCGCCGTACAAATGTGATTACACATTGAAATTAATGTCCTCGGCGCATACATGGATGGCGGGGGGTGAGGAGTGTGCGTGTGCCCGAATTCATTTCAATGCAAATGCGATGGATATCGAATCGTCATTACGATCACCACCATTGTGCCCGACGCCAATTTTGATTCTTTTCGCAAATTTATTTATCGTATGTAGGGAAAGGGGCAAAGGGACACACATAAATTTACTTCCGACTTGGGAACTTTTGCCAGAGTAAGGAAGGGAGGAGGGGGAGGGGGGCGTCGAATAATTGCATGCGCGGCGTCGGCGGTGGTTGTTGGCAAACTCCGCGAAGGTGGCGAGAGGCGCAAAAGGTGGTATCGAATCAAAGTCGCGTTGCGTGAAACTAGTTTTGCGCGCTCGCTCGCGGATGCCTACGAAGTGTTGCGCCAAATAATACGATTCGACTTCACACACGGCGCACAGAAGGTAGGCACTTAAGCAACAAAAAGAATGAATGCAAGCAAGAAATCCGGCCTGTGAACTTTCTCGCCACTCGCGAAATTCGCCGCCGTCGAAATTTTTGCCATCATTCAAGCGCTGCGAGGAATAGTGTGTGTGTTTGTGTGTGGATGTGTGTATCGGCGCATAAAATTACGAACGCTAACATGTATAAATCGTGTTATGTGCGTGCGGGCGGGCGACGTCATCCACGGGCGGTTGGCAAGATTTATGCAGGGCATCAAACAGCAGCCGGCAACGACACCGTGTGCAAGCCGCTGCACTTGATTGGCGATCTAAGCAACAGCTCAACACGACCGAATCATTTCTGCGTGATCGCAGAATAACGCAACAATCATTCGATGTTCATGCCGCAAACGCTAATTGCCGAGATTGCCGAGCCATACCACCCTTTGCCAACCTATACCCCCCTTTCTACATGATTGCCCCATGCACTTAATGATGAGCAGTAATAATGATGCAGATAGCACATCACTAACGAGTGCGGACGATAAAAGGCTGAGTGGGGGGAGGATGGTTTGGTGTTTGCGCTGGGTAATTCGACAAATTGAAACCATGTGCGCGAAATTCTTCTTACACCGGGTGGGGGATTAGTATGTCTTTGAAGCGTAATTTGATTCGGGCGTTTTACGGCGCAATTTTCGCCACGAAAACATGATGGTCGGCGTTGCGCTACCATCGCCGCCGGTGGCAGTGAAGGAGAAAGGTGGAGCGTAAATAAATGACATCTTTACAAGACGCCTGAGAGTGAGAGCCCCGGCTTTAAGCAATCGCCCGCGCCCGCTTCGCGCACGGGCGGCCGGGCGCTGGATTACGAAAATGATAAACGTCTCCAAGGTATATAAATCTCACCGCTGCCCGTTACACGTATGTATGTACCTAGTTGTATATACACCTATATTTCAATATGTACCTACTACTGTGCGCCCTACCACCCCCTGCTAGAAATGCAAAAAAGAAACGGCACGTGCAATTTTTTCACGCGGGATACTTACAGACATGCATGATCGGCTCGGTCGCCATCAGGTTGAGCAGCTGCGGCACCAGCACGCTGTCCTTCGCGTACAGCTCCTGCTTCGAGATGCTCAGCTGGAACTTCTCCAGCACGCTCATGTTGTTTCTGAAAGCAGGAA
Source organism: Myllaena sp. GC000078 (assembly GCA_030264135.1). Lineage (NCBI taxonomy): Eukaryota > Metazoa > Arthropoda > Insecta > Coleoptera > Staphylinidae > Myllaena > Myllaena sp. GC000078. The sequence goes on along the minus strand of JARJDR010014045.1, from coordinate 27,621 downwards.
AAGGACACCGATTAGAATCGGACGATCAAAAATAACGTTCGATGAATAAGTAATCACGCATGAATGACAAGTATAATGAGCGACGGGCGCCCATTGTCCGGCCACCACCGCCCGTCCTCAAGGAGCATTTATGTGGCACTCAACGTCGCATTCGCCACTTTTGTTGCGCGCGACAAAAATGGGGAAATTGAAAAAGCAGATTGTTGACATTATTTTCGATGCGAACGAACGGATTGAAGAGAGCGCAAGGTGATTCCATTCAAATTAATCGCAACCCCCCACCGGCATTATATCTGCATGTACTAGGTATAGGTAGTACCTAGGTGACTGTGCGTGCGTGGTGGTGCGAGATGCACCAGCCGAGCAGCGCGGTAATATCGCCTCCGCCAGCCAATTGCTTTTGTCATTATACGTTTTTCAGCGCCCAACCGCCCTCGCTCACACCACTCTTCTCTTCTCCATCGTCGACTATAGGCGACGCCGGCGGTTCTTACATTCTATTCTATTCGATTTAAATAAATTAGGCGGGGAGCTTACGTTGCGCCCTCGAGCGTGCGCAATTGCCACGCCACCCCCGTATGAATTTCACGTTGTGTCGCAAAGAAAAAATGACAACACGAACACACGCGCGCACTGCGTGACATTTACCAAATATAATTCATCGATGAATACGATGGAAGAATCTATATCGGATTCGGATATGCAAATAAATACACAGCGACAGTTTCTCTCATCCGCAAAATACGCTCGACTTCTTCGCCGAGCGCGCAATTAACGTTGCGGACGCGAATGAAGTGTGCACGCGCATAAATCACAAACAAATTACATCCGACTGAAGGAGTCTGCGCCCCGAAAATCTAAACGCTCCCCCCCTCAGCCATCCTCCCCCAACGCTCGCTAGCGCGCTGATAATCATGATATTACGTAATGTCATTGTCGGCGACGGCAATGAGACACGCCCGTCGCCGGAAACTTAATCAGCCGAAGACTGAAGCCGTATTAAGATTATAATCAAATATCAATTAACGAACTGCCGCCACCGACGACGTCGACGACGAGGACGACGACGACGAAGTCGACAACGGTGTGTGCGTGTGTGTGTGTGTGTGCAAACCGCAGCCTCTCAGCGCAGCAACAACGGCACGCGATATCAACCCATCCCGCCCCCGCCTCCCGACTTCGAGTGTATGCCGATTCGGCATCATGTGCGCGATAAGGTTTGTTACCGTTGGCAGGTGTAAACATGAGATATGCAAGAGTGATAGTTCGCTCCTTTGTGCGTTTCTTCCGCCCGTGCAATAATGTGCGAGACAATGCGGCATGCAACGCGTAAAGTTTTAATGCCCACCGGGGGGTGTGGGGCGGGGGAGAGGGGCAGGGGTAGCGGTAACGGTCACGTAAAATATGCGCTTTGATAATTTTCACACAGAAACTATGTGCGCGCGCCCGCGGGAGGGCGGTGAATAAATACGAATCCGAAAGAAATCGCACAATTTGAAAACGCGCACGAAGCGTAAGAAGCGGGGGGGTTGGAAGGGTTGTGGAGCACATCGACATCGTCGGCTCGATAAAAAAGCAATGATTTCTTGCAGGTCGCCGGCGAAGTGGATCTTGGGATAGGGCGGTGGAGGAGTCGACCCGCCGTCCGAGCACGTCCGTGCACCGGCTGTGGCCACGACGACGACGACCACCACGACGACATTCTCGAGCGCGGGAAGGGCAAAATCGTGCGGATCGTGCGATAGTTACAGCTTATTCCGATCCTGCTGACTCTTGTCCCAATGTGGTTGGCCATTCGTTACTCACGTGTCGCGCGGGCGGACGCCTCGTTCTAATATCCTTTTACATCTACATGCGAATCCGTTCGCTGCTGCTGGCTTGCCCCCCAATATAATCTACATGTGTAGCGGGATACACAAAACGAGGAGCCAGGACGGTCACAACCGGTAGCGCGCCATCCGAACTCGGTTACGGAACACATCAAAAAAGCCCAGCACACAACCAGCCACCCACTCCCTCGAAACGAACCAACGCATTGCGCGGTGCGGGCGCGGGATTTACGGGTCCCCGTTCGACGGTTTTCGGTCGGCGGAGCGACACATTCGAACTGGTCGCGGCCCCGCTATTTATCCCAGGACGCCGCCGTCCTGCATACAGGACGTAGCGGTAAACTTTATGGCACGCACACCACACTGCCGCACGCATAATAAATCGTCCGATCGGATTCGGATGATTTCTTTTAATAGCTTTACATCCTGTCCGAAAACCCTCATCCACGCCTTCATCACGGGCAGCTATCAGGCGCATTATTTGCGAATTCCGAACAACTACATCCCTACTAGTTGGTCAATATGACATGACGGCCAGAGGCGCCAAACTATTAGCCAACTAATCATCAATCAATTGAAAGCGCAACCGGCGCGCTGCCAGAAGTAGTTGCACGTGACGCGTCCGCACGACTACACAAAATAATTCGTCGACGAATTAATTGCTCCCTGCAAACACATGTCTCGGCTTGGCGCACGTCCTACGACCTATGTCTATAGAATGCGACGCGAATAAATTATTTCTTGTTGCGCTTTTTCCGCACACCGCCGACATATCATTTGTTGTGCAATGAAGTAACAAAGTATCCCGTGGGCGGTGCGGTGAAAAGCAGCATCTATTCCGGTGGATAGTGTCACAGCACAAACTGCAGCAAGCCTCCATTTCGCGTGGTCACTATGGATCGGTGCTGACCTTAGCACGTGCACGCTGGGCGGCAGCTGGTTAAATGGTTGGACGACGGCGGCCTCCGAGAATTAATGGAAAACTACTTTTGCTCATTTCAACGATAACCGCATTCGCATTCGGACACACCAACCACCCCTTTAACTATGCCAATGGCGTTGCGCCCGCGCGCGACCCGGCCGGTTCTATTATTTAACCGCTGGTGCGCCGGACTAGATTACAGGGGCGGCGGGGTTGGACAGGACGAACGTATGTTTGCGCCGGTTATGAATGCCGGGGCATGTGAGCGAGGGTGGTAAACAAACGCGAAATGTTTCAATTAATATCACGGCAATGGTGGTGGTGGTGCTGTGCAGCAGCCAGATAATTTCGCCCAAAACACACACCCACCTGACGAAGCACTTATCACATACCCCTCCTCTCCGCCCCTCCTCAAGGGAAAAATTTCGATCAATTCCTTTTCGAGTATTGATGTTAATTCTGCAAAAACGCGTCGGCAACTTTTTACGTTCGTTGGTTGGCGCAACTTTTCAAAGCTTACGGCTTGCCCTTTTGTTTGGCGCAGCGCAACGACGAATTGCGATTTGCTTTTATGCGTGGACGACGACGGCGGACGGCAGCGCTCACCAGCTCTTCTGCTTCGCCGTTGTCTCGTTGTTGTCGTCGTTGTCGTTGTCGTCGTCGCCGACGGCGAAAAATTAATCTTTCCAATTTGGCTTAGTGCACTTACAAGACACACCAACCGTCGTCCAACGAGAAAATCTCCACCGTCGTCGCCGACGTGCTGCACAAGCCCAGCTGCGCAACTAATAAAAAGCCGCACGAGAGAGAGTTGGCGGCGACGGCGACGGCGACGGACGGCGGCGGTGGTGAAGGTGGAGAGGAGGAGAGCAGCAGATGTTTTGGGCGCGCAATATTCGCCGCCACCGCCCCATACACCGATGAAAAGCACACCCTCGACGAGGTGTGCGCGCCGTTTACGGCACCCAGCGGGCGCACCGCCGGCGCACGTTCGCACCTGACTATTACTTAGCTTTGCGTGCCCGCCCCCAGCTGCAAACACTCTAATCTCACAATGATATTCTAAAAAAACCCTCAATTTCACCGGCTTCCCGTATTTAAAACGATTGTTGAGATACGATTCGTGCGAATCTGGGTGTCCCCCTGGCTTTGATAATTAAAAGAGTTCGGCATGAAGAAGAAAAAGCGCCTCGATTTGCGTGTTTTATTGCTCCGCTTCTTCTTCTCCGCTTTTTTTTTGTTTGCTTCCGCGCTTCGAGCGGCAAATGTAAAGCGGAATGCGGCCCACCGCGAGCGGCGGCATGTCACGATAAGTGCACCCAGTAGAGCACGCCGACGCGCGCGGAATGTCGTCCTTTTATAGCCCTAAAGGGTGCGATACCTTTAAAAGAAATTTAAAAGTACAATGTGCGCCCGCGCGCCCGGCCACGCAATCCGAAAATCGGGCGGACGAAACAAGCAGCACGCGCGCGCGCGCGCGCCGAAGAGATAAAAACGATGAGTTTGCTGCACGCGGAAGACATTTACAAGCCCAATTTGTTTTTAATTAAACACGGCCCAATCACATTTTACTGCTCTCAGCCAAAAACTCGCCCGCAAACGAACTAATTAATTGTAGGCGTTGCTGAACATTGCAGGCCGGTAAGAAAGAAGAGGAGGAAGAACAGGAGGTGAGCGCATTTCGCCGATGACGAAGGTGAATATGGAAAAAGGATTCGAATACGCATAAATTCGTGGCGGTCGGCCCCCGCCGACAAAAAGAAATAACGACGCACGACACGAATATGCGTTCGCCCCCGCGCGCGCAGTAGAGTGGCCGTTATCGGCGGCGGCGGCGGCGGTGTCCGCACAATGAAATATGTCGGACGCGCCCAGCGTCGCGCGGTTATCGGCGGGAGAGAAGGTAAGACACACCCGCCACCGCCCGCCGCCCGCCGCCTCGAAATATATTCGCTTATTACGAGCAATTCGTATGCATGAGTATGTCGAACGTCGAACCCTCTCTCGGCACACATACACACCGCAAAAAAGCTGCCCCAGGGCCGCCCGCCTGATGCCCGCCCGCCGCACACCGAATACAAACAAGTCGCCCCGGCGATATTTACTGCGCCCTCCTCCCACCCTCACCCCTCCCATGCGCTAGCACTCGAGGTTTATGAACTTGTCAAAATTTAAACAACACCCTTTATCCTTACCACCCCCGCCCTCCCCCCACCGACCGACCGAGTGTAATTATTAGCCTGTCCAAAATACACCAACTGCCCTTTTAACATTCATTTTTATGAATCAGTACCTAGTATAAGATTGCTAGACAGTTTATAATCGAATGAATAAAACATTATTGAGTAAAGGCGCGAGCAAGCAAGCAAACCGCGAGAAGATTGAGTTGACAGTCCGTACTTTTTCAAGGCCCTATCGCAAATAATAATAATAATAATAGCGCACGTTCGCAATCGTCCTCCTGCCACGTTCCTTCCGCGGCGACACGGGTGGTGAGAAAGTCTCGCCGTCACACCACGCAGAAAGCAAACTTCTTTCGACTCGCATAATTCAACCCGCCGAGGACGACGACGACGACGACGACGGTGTCGCGTTATAAATTACGAGCGGTTTACATTTAAAAATTTCCGCCAGCCGCATATGTTTGCCGGCAAGGGAAACGGCGCGGCGGCGGTGCGCTGCACATGCATAGCGAATGATATCGAATCGGCGCACAAAAGTTGCTCTTGCCCTGGCTGGCGGTTTTTCGGTATTAAAATATTTACTTTCGCGGTGCTGGGTGGGTTTTGCGAAGGAAGGCCACGCGCGTACGTCGACACCGCCGCCACCGCCACCAGGTCCCTTCGGTTATTAGCGCATTCGTCGAGTGCGAACAACGCGGCGAGTCCATTTAATCCGGCGGGCGGTCGACAGAGCGATGCTTTTTACTGCCCACACCACCCCTTTCACCAGGCGCGTCGGCCGCCCCGAAAATGCGAACTTTGCGCGCGCGAGAGAGCCGCCGCCGCGCAAAAACACGCCTTCTAAGATGCGGATGCGGAAGCCAGCGCGCCCCACCGGTATTATTGCGAACAACCTACACATAATGCAATGTCGCACGACACACCATCGTCATATACGCGAAATATATTTAGACGGGAAAAACTAGTGAAAAACACACTTTGCTCCCGCGGCGTGCCAAAAATGTGTGTGCGTCTCTCTTGAGACCAACGAACGCGCAGCACACGCAATTCCTTGCCTGATAGAAATATGAATATCCACACCGCCGCAGCCCAAAAATAATCGCGCAAATTGCGCAACGCATAATTGCCTCGCACCTAATATGGCTAATTAGTTTCGCGAAGCGGATGGAATTTTGTTTAGGTACACCTTATCGTTGCTCGTGGCATACAAGGCAATAAAACGCGGCGACGTCGTTTCGCGCGACAACGATGCCATTACCGTCGATTATCAGAAGTTATTAGTCGAACGGCGTTAAAAACAAGTCATAAAAACGGCGCGCGCGTTAAAAAAATGTAGCACGAGCACCTGTTCTTCAACGCGGCGGCGGCGGCGGCGTAAAATTCGCCCCCGCCGTCCTTATCGCCGATCGCAAATATCACGACGCAAATATGATCAGTAAACCATCATATTATCAGCCTGGCTGGGGCGATGGTAATTACGTGTGCGGGCGGAGATTTTATTAGCGCGCTCTTTACGCCTTCATTTGGCCCGCGAACAAAAGCAAAGAGCGAAGAGGGAAAGATGTGCCCCCCCACACGCTATTCGCAATAAAAAATCGACGCGCGCGCGCTCGCGTCATTACGGCCGCCCTTCTCCGCGCGTGTGTTATCGCGCGCCTTATCGTTTTTCGTTTTGCGGCAGTGGTGGGCGCATAAAAGCACGCGAAGAAATTAATGCGACCGCAAGACGTGCGCCGCGAAGAGCGCGACTGCGAGACCATTGCACCACCCTCCTCCTCCCGGCTGTGCAAGCGTTCATTTCCTCACACATCAAATATTTAAAATGTTATTAAACGTGGCGGGGTTGTGTAATAATAATGCAATCATAATGTGAACTCGTTAACGCCCCGCCGGCTGAGAATGAAACAGTAAAACGGGTGCTGCCGCCACCGCTGACGTGGAAAAATATTTCTTGCCAAACCATTCAATTCTTAAAAAAACATAGCATTTATTATTACAATCCCCGCCCGCTTTCTATTCATTCCTTTCTGCGCCCACTTAAGTTAATTAATGAGTATTTAATCAAATTCATGGCGGAACTCACCCTCTGCAGGGAGGAGGAGGAAAGGGCGGGCGTTTATTTTCGGGGGAGCGGGATTTTTACGTGCGATCCGAGAGGGCCGCTGCGGCTGCGGCTGCCGCTGCCGAACCACTTGTTGCTCGTGTTAGCTTAATACACCCCCACAGCTCGCCGCCGCCGCCGCCGCTCACAGGCGCCGAGCAGACGGCGGCGGCAGTGGCGGTGGCGGTAGTGCACGCGAGTTTCGAGTTGCGGACCGCCGCGCGCCGCGGTCGCGCTCGAAACACTCTTAAACACACTTAAACGCTCGAAAACATCGCTTCTTTCGCGCGGCGCGCGGCGGTGACTCTAATCGCTGGGCGTTCGTAATCTCGCCGATTGAAATACATTGCGCGCCCGCGCCGCGCCGACAATGGAATGGATGGGCGTGTGCCGTTTATTATTCGCTCGTACATACCGACCGTGCACCGGCGAGAAAGACAAATAAAATGCGCGATAAGAAGAATACGATCTGTTTTGTATAAAGTTGGTAACGCGAGTGCGCGCACGCATGCATTATGCATACACATCCCAGTGTTTTGCGGCGTATGCATTTCGCAGCGCATAACTTTGCGCAAGTTGCGACGGACGTGCAAATTGTCGTGCACCCCCCGTGGTGACTGTGTGAGCACTCGCGACAATTTCGCAATAACATTCGAGTTTATTAAGATGCTTACGGCAGCCAAGGCTAATAGAGCGCTCGCGTAACGGTATATAGAATCATCTGTACGATTCAAATCGCCAATATTAAAATTCATCGCAGATTTGCATTGTCATTCGCGCTGCAATCATTTGCGACGCGTTGGGTGTTCGTTCGTGCGGCGCTCGTGAGTATTGGAAAAGTCGAGTTAGCAACAAGTAAAATAAATAACGCATCGGATCGGAGGGATAATGATTGGCTGCCATGCCGCCGACAACGCGATTGCAAATAATCGAATAAGTTGCAATTAGCGATGCGCTCCGGCCCTCCTCATCGCCCTATTCAAATAGCACGCTTGCGGGCGCACGCAACAAGCGACGGCGGCGGTGGCGGCGACGCATCGTCCAGTGAGACGACGGGGGGTGGAGGGTGGTATGCTGCGGTTAAATTCGATGCGATGACGGATTGCTAGGAGTATGGGGGGGTGGGTGGATGCGGTGCAGGAGGTGGAGGAGCGCGTTGTTTGCCCTTCGGTCCGATGTTCGACAAACATTAATTTTCCAACCCGAGCGCGGGCGGACGGGCGCGCGCAACATAAGTAATATTAGACGACGAGATGATCGTTAATTAGTCACGATATACGATGCGCGGTGGGTAGGGATGCGAACCGTGTAAACGCGACAACACATCACATCCATCGAGGTGGGCGGGGAGGGCGGCAAGTAGCGAACGCATCATCACTGACGCTGCCGTTGCGCGTGTACACTATATCATTACCGCTGTATACTTATCACCCGACTTGTTGTCGGCATTTAATTGTTTGCTTCAATTCTATCTGAATAAATACAGCTTAAATTCTCAAGTCGATGAAAATGCCAACAATGCTCTTCTTAAGCTGAACACGTATTTTTCTTTTTTCTTCGTTAGAATCGACCGTTGGACGCGCAATTATTGATTGCACATCGCGCGCAGGCAATCCAATCGTGCGTTAAGTTAATTAACACTCGATTTGATGGAATGGCTGCCATTTGATGTGTGCAATTTTCGTGCGACTAAATAAACATATAACATGCCATACGAGCTCTGCGATGATTATGATTATCACGTCGTTATCATCATCATCGTCGTCGTCGTGGATATGGCGATGCATTAAAATATTACTCGCGCGCGCACGCGCTCGTGACGAAAATAAACACATAATAAATCTGTTTTTGTTAATACTGTTAGCCATTAGCAAACGCCCTGCCTCCGCTTTGCGCGACGACAATGCCTTTTATCGATTCCGTACACGACGGACGGGACGGCGCGCGTATTCATAATCAAAAATGAAATTAAGTGCGCCCGCCCTGTGTGCGCCCGCTCGCCGTAATCGATGATAAATATTATCGATTAGACGCAATCGTGTGTCGCATATGGCGGCGATTTCTTCCGTCGCGCGTATTTTTTTTCTTGTATAATCGCGCGATAGGAATCGGTATTTACGCTCACGCACGATAATAACATCAATGCACATCCCATGCAGTCGATTGCCGACTGACCGACAACTCATAATTTATTAAATACGCGCGTGCCGCTTGTGCGTGTGCGAGACGCCGGCGCCGGCTAACGGTAGCTCGCGCCCGTCAACACACAATTAACCGATTATCATCTCTTCTTGGCGCTTAGCTTTCAAATCATTGTGATGAACAATGGCGCACGATGGCAGCGCGCTGATAGTGAATCGAATAATTTACATGTGTTGCGCGTGAATCGAGCGCTAAATGCAATGACAAATGTCCGCACGATTATCAATTAGGGCCACGGCGCAAGTTGGTGATGCGCGCTCAAACTTATGCCTACGAATGACAGCGTACAACATTGTTATCTTAGTGGCCCCGCATGCGAAATTAGTTTCGTGGCAATGTCCTGGTTGGCAGGAGCACTACAAAAATCCCGCCCCGCCGCCTCCCGCATTGATTATCGACAATGCTCGTATGCATTTCGCCCAGTATGTTATATCTCTCCGCCCCGCAACACGTAGGTAGGTATCCTTCGTCTTTGTTATTCCGAGCGGGTTAATGTGCTCACCATAATTTATACGGTTTTATAATACTTGCGCAAAATGCGGGAGGGTGGCTAGCGCCAAAACTAGAGCGGCGGACAAAAAATCAGCGCCGCCGGATTTGCGCGATTATATATTACAGCGAAAGAGGCTAGAGCGGAGCGAGACTAAATAGAGCATTAATTGAATTTATGCGCGACAGCTTTTTGCATTAGCTGGCAGGCTGGCTGGCAGGCGAGGACCGGCGGGCAGCAGCCGAGGATATAAAGTTGTTAATCTCTTGCATACATTGCATACACTGATGCAATATATGCTGTTCCTCTTCCGCACAGATTACGACGGGCGCACACAATCCGCTCCCGGTTGCAACCCATTTTTGTTTTCATTGTAGAAGCGCACTCACCGTATAGGGATTTTCATGACCTCCCCCAAGGTCGGATTGTCGTCCTTGATCTGCGTGCCATAGCCGTCGCGATGCACGACGGCGAACTCGCGGTCCGTCTCGAGGCGATGCTTGGCGCGCTCGTCGCTGTCGAGCAGCATGTAGTCGGTGAGGTCGCCGAAGTCATCGTGCGGTATTTGCGTGCGCCGCGTGGATGCGGCAGCGTACGGGCGCGAGCGCACCTTCTCGAAGCCGGTGCCGGTGCCGCTCGGATGCTCACTCTGCAGGCTCTCCTTCGACGCGTTCGTACTCGAGCTGCAATCACACAACCAAATACAGGCCTCAAACTCAAACCCAACCCACATTTGATGATTGATGACAAAACGAAAAACAATAAGTACCATTCATTATACTACAAGGTCGTGGTGCATAATTAACGGTTACGTATTGTCGTCCGAAGTGATTTTTGCGTGGAGGACGAGGAGGAGAAGGAGGAGGAAGCGGCCTCAATAACCATTTACTGTTAACACACTGGTGCTTGTGCATCGCGAAATGGCATTGTGCACCACACACATGCCCCGGCGGAAATTCCCAATTCGGGATTTATGCGCGAACGCAAGGGGTTGGCGAATGTGACAGCGACATGCCGCAAAAGCACGCGTGCGTTTCTTGTCGAATGGCTGGCCGGAATGCGGAGGGAACGGGCGCAGCGCAAAGAAATGCGCAGAATTATTGCCACACGCGAATTAAGAACGGGCGCGCGCAATTAATCATTGCGAGCGAGCGAGCGGCTGGCCCATATGGATTTTGCAGCGCAGGTCCGCTGTCACGGGCCGCCGCCGCGCCGTGGCCAACCCCCGCTTCCCGCTGCCAGGAGAGGCGGGGGAGGCGTTTGTCGACATTGCCTAATTTATTAGAGATTGTTATGTTAGCCGGGGCGACGCGCGATGGTTGTATTTGCGTAATTGCCCTAAGCAAACCGACGTGATGTACCCGCCCGCCTCCTGCGCCGCCGCCACCGCCTTCTCGCCCCTGCGCACTGATATAATCGGTATATAATATCACATGCGGTGGTAATTTAATAGAGTAATGTGGATGTCGTCGTCGGCGGGGGCGCGCGCCGTACCTTATTAACCGCATTTCCGCAACATCCACAAATCTAGTCGGAATTCTTCTTCAAAGTCCTCCCGGCCCCCGCAATCCACTTCGCTCACAGGAGGTGCTACGAAAATGGATATTTGTCTTCCACATGTACGGAGGAATGGCAAGAGAGAGAGAAGGTGAGATAATTAAAATATGTGTTCGTGGGAGGGCAATTTTACTCTCGCTTAGCGTACAAACACTCTATAGAAGACACAACCGCATTACAGCCGGATTATAATCATCAACACGACACACACCCATCCGCACGCACGCACAGGTTGCGAGAGTGGATTTGGAGCAGCACATTAGCGCCGTGAATTCTCCGCGCGGCAACGGAAAGAAAAGAAGAGCGCCCGCAAGAAATTTCTAATTAGTTGTAAAACTATTTGCCCGTTTACATGACCGACGTGCGCTCCTTCTCGCGGCGTGGAGCGCGCGTCTAATTTACATACAAAACACGAATAAATTGCGTTGTGCGCACGGATGAGCTTCCTACCTATGCTAATGCGGTGTGGTAAGAGTACGGCCGCGCGCATCCGCTAATGATCCGCTGGCGTTTGGCCCTGCGATTGGTATCCGCGCCGTGTGTGCCGTGCACACACAACAATTATGATTATCATAGCAACCGAAGAAAAAAAAATTCCGAACGGAAGCCACGCACCACGCACCACACATTGAGCCGAAATTCCGGCGCGCGAGATAATCTAATTGACTGCAACCGCCGCCGCGCCGCAGGCGGGCTCATAAACGCATGACGAAAGCAAAGTGGAATAAAAGTGAGAAGTGTTGCAAGCGACGTTTTTTCGCATGGGCATCAAGTATAAGAATGGACAATGCAAGGCAGAGAGGCATCGTTGCGATTGTGGGACTGATGCGATTTCGCATTCGCCGCGACGCGACGCGATGCCGGCGGGTCGAAAGTAAGAGTGCGGCCGTTAGAACAATTTCCCTCTTTTCTCGCCACCACTCACGCAATGCATATGCGATAACCTCGCTGCCCGAATTATCTCTGAAACGATTGCGCGTCGGCGATGATAATAATAATGCAATGCCGCCGGCAATAAGGAAATCGATCGATCGTTTGGCGCGGATATGATTTTTGTGCTGGAACGAGGAAGCGATTTGAGACGATGAAAAAGAAGAACACGAGCCGCGCCGCGCCAGCTGCACTCCTCGTGCAATAATGAGAATGAAATAATAGAAATCAAAAGTGCAACCGACTCTACTTTCCAATTAAATAATAATCATGCAACAAATAAAACAAACAAACAAACTTAGCAGGAATCGGCAGAAGGGAAATGGTGCGCGCACAGCCGGCGCGCGCACATTCCGATCGAAATTGAAATAATAGCGGGCCCGTTAGCCGCAAACTTTATGATAATTATAATATAACAATCGTTCCGTGTGTTATTCATTCATCAGCTATTCAAGGCTGGCGTACGTTATGTTTGGCTTGGGCAATCGCGCCGTGCCGTGGCGCAAACAAACCGCATCGCCATATTCGGCGAGCCCAACCCTGACCAAATACGCTGGGAATCGCACGCTATTCATATTGAAGTTGTTGCAACACCCTAAGAAAAACTTGAATAAAATCACTCGCCATTGATAATAGAACGCACACACACACACACATACACATGTGCGGTGGTTCAAGTGCAACAAATGAAACGCAACGGCGGCGGCGACGGCGACGGCGACGGCGGCGGCGGAGGAGAGAGCATTGTCACGGTACACGCGCGAGCGCTAATTCGCAACAAATGATCATCGCCGGAGAAGAAAACGTTACGAAATGCAGGCGCGCACGCGTGCGCCTAGCCGCATAAATAAAGATGTAGTTTCTCGCATCGTTTGAGTGATTATTCATATGCGCCGATTTCTTTCGCACGCGAGCGCACCGCTCACTTGTAAATCATCGTGAAAGTACATTAGGAAAAATACGAAGAACAACAGCGCGCGCGAGCGAAATATTACACGGCCGGTGATAAAACGCGAGCGATGGCAAGAGGAGAGCCCCATAATAATTGATGCCGCCTGCGCGCGACGCGGCAGCGTTCGCGAATGCACGTTTCGATGATTCTTTCGCGAGTTCCGATGTGGGTATTTGCTTAGCGCCGCTGCGCCGCCGAAGAACGTGGAAGGATTATGCACGCGCATTTCATTTCCGCCACGCGCGAGTAATCCATTAATAAAAGCGTAATTTGCGCCTTACATTTAATTAAACTGATTGCCGTGTACATACGACACCGTTTCGCGCCGGTAATGAAATTATCCCAATGGAAATTCATCACGCAGATTGGCAATCGGATCGGCATTGAAAAAGAAAAGAGGGGGTTTGGGGACACGCACCTGTGCGTTTTCTGCAGGAAGCGCTTGCGGAAGCTGTTGTACGCCGAACCGGGCGCGTCGCCCTCGTCCGGATACTTGATGCGGCCGTGCGGTCGCACGAGGTGGCCGCCCATGATACCCGCGTCCATCTGCAGGTCGAGGACGAGCAGCATCGTGAAGAGCACGGCGACGATGCACGCGAAGAACACGAAACGCTCCTTGAGACGCATCGTCGGGTTGGTGCAATATATGGAGAAAAGTCGGCGTGGCGAGGGCGCGCTGTTCATTTCCTGCGGCGGAGCGGAAGGCAAGCTCACCACTTCCAAGCTCTTCGTCGTTGACGATTCGCTTTCGGGCGGGGGTGGCGGCGGCGCCGGCTGCTGCTGCTGTTGCTGTAGAGATGCGGGGATGTCGATCTTCTGGTCGCGCAGCAACCCTTTGCTGTGCGTTTGCGCCGGCAGTTGCAACGGCGGCGGCGAGTACTTGGTCTTCTTGAAGTACTCGTTGATCGTCTTCGTCACAGTGGTGGTGTCCTCGAAGTACGCCTCGCGCTCGCGGTTCGTTGCCGGCTTGGTCGCTGCTTTTGGCGCGGCTGGCGGGCTAGCGCCGATCGCCGCCGAAGAGGTCTTGCGCTGGCGTGCGCTGGCGGTGGTGTGCGCTAGTAGGTTCTCGCTGGAGCGATTGCGGCGCAACGCATTCGACGCGCACTCCCCTGCCGCCTGCGTCAAATTCGAGCTGGATAGATTCTTGCGAAAGCTATCCGCGCGTGACAACTGCTCGTGCTTAGTGTCGGGTGTCCGCTTGAATGAGAACTTGCGGCTGAGTTTGCTCGTTGCTTTCGGACTGATGGCCGGCGATGGTTGCGGCGGCAGCTCGTCCACGTGCTGTTTGATTGAGAAGCGCGCGGCTACCGGTTCTTCGAACGTATCAACCTCGGTCTTGCGCGCGGACGAGAATCGTCGCAGCAATCCCTTCGGCTGCTCGCTGCCCTCCGACTCGCTGTCGAAGTCTTTGAGATCGCGCGACGCCGAATCGTAGCTGGAGCCGGAGACGTTCGAGCGGCGGTCGAGACTTGTCGCGCTGAGGTTCTTTGCGAAGCTCGCAATACCCGCCTGGATGCGCTGCCGAAGGCTGAGGCTCGGCGCGCAGTCGGTGGAGCGCGAGCCGGAGATGTATCGGTCGCGGCGTGCGCGTGGTTCGCGCAATTTCTTAATGCCCCGTCGCACCGAATCGAAGAAACGACGCTCTTCCTCCTCCTCGGGCAGCAACGCCTCCAAATGCTCCAAGTTCACCGACTTGCGGCGGATGAACTCCTCGGCGACGGGGTCGATGAGGTTCTCCTGACTCTTCTTGAGTATGCCGGCGAGACGCTTGCGACGCCGACGTTGCGGCGCTGTGGGCGTTACTTCCGGTTGCTGCTGCTGCTGTTGCTGCTGCTGCTGCAGGAGCCGGTCGTAGTCGACGCAGTACTCGGGCGGGGTGGTTATGACGTCGTAGCGCTTGGTTTCGGTGAGCACAACGGTGTGCGGTGTGGGATTGCGCACGGTGGTCGTGACCGTCTTGATGACATTCGTGATCGGCCCGCGGGAGATGGACGACGAGGTGTGGTTGCTGCCGTCTGAGAGTGTGCTCCACGTTGCTTGTGATGCGGATGCCGATGGGGAGAGTTTGCGCAAGGGCGCGAGGGGCGGTGGAAGCGGTGACGGTGGCGATTCGAATGTTTGCCGACTGCCGTCGGGCACTTCGAGGAATTGCACCTTCTTCTCGGATGCGGTGAGCGTGCGCTTGTTGAGCAGGCGTGTTAGTTTGTTAACGAGGAAGCCATGGGTCTCCTTGGTGAGCTGCTGCTGCTGTTGTTGTTGCTGTTGTTGGTGGTGCGGCTCAGCGGTCGGTTCGTCCACCTGGATGAGGGGCACGTCGAAATTCTTGCTCAGGCGGCGCGGATCGGGCGCATATTGCTCCTGAATGTGATTCTCGGGCACGTAGAGCGATGGTCGCCGTTGCGGGCTGGGTGTAAGGCTGCGGCGACGCTGCGGCGACTCGTCAACGCTGAGCAAACTTTGCGGCTGTGGCGGTGGCGGTGGCGCTGCTAACACGAAGACCAGCGGTGCATCGACATCGGACAGCGGCGGCGGTGGCGGTGGCGGCTTGTACTTGCGCGCTAGTAACTTAGAGCTAAGAGGTGACCGTTGGACGTCGACGGCATGCGTCCGCCGTTGTTCACTGGCCTCCTGCGAATGGAATGTATCGAATTGGGCCGCAGCGCTTACTAGACATTGCAG
The DNA here is from genome assembly GCA_030264135.1 of Myllaena sp. GC000078. NCBI lineage: Eukaryota > Metazoa > Arthropoda > Insecta > Coleoptera > Staphylinidae > Myllaena > Myllaena sp. GC000078. The sequence continues at coordinate 11,776 of JARJDR010014045.1, read as the reverse complement.
CCCAACCGGGACGGGCTGCTCCAGCCCTTCGAAGCGTGTGGCGGCTGGCTATGCAGGTACTCTTCTCAGCGACACGTCCCCATCCTGCAAAACGAGCCGGGGCGAACCAGAAAAAAGAAAATGAACACCGCGTTGAATATTTACACGCCATAGAGTTATAAATTCATTCATTAGTCAACTAATAACGAGCTAATTGCCCATTAAGTGCGTCTGCTTCTTATCGCCCCGAGAGTGCGCCGGGTGCAGGGAGCGGCCCGCCCGCGCAAAGGAAAAACGCTTGCTTGCCATCGGCGGCGGCGGCGGACGCTTTTAAGTTTGCTCGAGTGCGCCGCCACCGCCTTTGAGCGCCGAGAGTACGAGAGAGAGAGTGAAGCAGAAGATTAGGACACCACCAGCAGTGCTTATGTTGTTAGCAATTAAAACTTAATTAATTTAATTGGCTTTGCATAATTTTCGCGTTCGCAAACATGCGGGACGCGGCGAAAAAATACATAAATAATACTTATGAACATCGGCGGCAGTCATAAATGTTGCACGACGACGACATTCTATTCATTATGCGCGAGGATCGTTTTTCACCTAATTTTCACCACCACCATACAGTAGTTGCTCGCATGCGATCGCCATCATCGTCGGCTTTAATTTAATCGTCAGCGAACGCAAATAACACACACACACACCACTCCACTCCGCAGCGCTCGACAAAGAATCGCATCATTAATTCCGGCGTGTGCATTAAGTCGCCATCAGGGAGCGATATCGCCCACCATTCCCACCAACCACCATCGACCGATCCACCTCGCGCGCAAAGTGTTTCTCGCTCTCGTCCAAATGCGAATGCGAATGCGAATGCGAAAAACGCTATTTAATGAGCGTTATTATTGAAATGCACAGCCGAATACGTTTTCTTTTCCTGCGCCTGACTGAAATCGTCTTTTTTGCGCCGCGCCGTTCCGGCTAATTGAACAAGTCATCGAGATTAGGATCGATTAGCGTAATTAAAATCGAATTCGCCTGGTCGCGCAGCACACGCAGTAATCGCTGGGACAAAAGACGAGGAGTCGTTTTATGCTGGGCTCGCACACCGGGCGTTGCATCAACAACATCATCATCATCAGGCGTCGAGCGAATTGTTTCCAGGTGCAACATCCGCGCCCGCAGCTCTCTTCTCTATCGCGGAACAATTACCGCTGATCGCAGGTGGAATTCATTATCTGCCGAATTTACAAATCGACCAGTATAATACACGCTTTACGATTTCTATAAGACCGATTGCGCGTGTGGGCGGGCTTAATACTTTATTTAGCGCTCATTTCGCCTTTTTTTTTCCTCGGCACGTGCACGTTTCCAATCACTTTCCGTCAAAAATTCTGCAAACATTCATGCCTGCCGTCTTACCACGCTGCTGGGCTGACCGGTTGTGTGTGCGTGTGTTTCGCCCGCACCGGGGAAAACAGCAACAGCAACCACAACCGTGGACATAGCTTTTCATTAAGAGCGAATTCCGCTGGGGACGACGCGGTGCACCACAAACCGCAAACGTACACACGCCCCACGCACCCACGCACGCACACAAACCCTTTTCGCTTCCTTCCCGTGCGTCGCAGAAGGAATAGCGGGAGAGAAGCAAAAAAGAGAGAGAAAAAAGCCACAACGAAGCGACAAATCCGCATGCACTTTCCGCTACTTGATTATGTTATTATGTTTAGCACTGTTATTGTGCTTCTGGTTGTTGTTGTTGTTGATATAATCGGTTGGTTTCGCATGCAAAGCGAGTGAACGTTGGTTGCGGCGGCGCGCCGCGACGATTGTCTTCTCCTCCGATTCAATTACGAAATGAAAGAAACGGTGAGAACACCCACGCGCGCGCGCTCCGCCTGCCTCGTCAAACGCACAAAAAGCGCTTTTTAATTGTTTTTGATAATTACGCAAAACGGCCGCGCATAGTTAATACGCTTTTACGTACGCATTATTGTACAATCGCACCAGCAGAGCAGCGCATTCATCAAAACGTTTGTGATTTCATTTCGCGACGTGTCACCCAAAGCGGGCGGCGACAAATGTAAACGCGCGTTAATTAAAAATTAAACAAACGCTGTGTGCGCGCGGACAGGCCCAAAATCGCTGATCGAATCATAACGATTGGCTGCTGTTGCTGCTGCTGCTGCCGAAATTATTCGAAATTTATTTCGCGTTCGGCGGGGGGAAAAGTGCGAATGCTCGACACCTTTAGCGCGCACCACCCACGCACGCAAAGCGCACGCACACAGCGAGCATGAATAACTAGCTAATGATCGAGAGAGCCTCCGCCGCTGCCGGGCCGCCGGCTGATGAAGCTTTTTATTGTTGCGTTTAATTGCGAATGATGTTAATGAAAGGCCGGTCCGCACGTCAGCTAACGAATCAAGAGTGGCGCAAGTTGTAAAAACATCGGGACGCAAGAAGAGGAAAAAAGCGCGAGCGCGGCCCGGGAAATTAATCGAGTCAACGAACCTCGCGCGAATTCGAATTAACTCAAAAATGTAATCGCGTTAATTCCTCGTCGTCATTGTCGTCATCGTCGACGGCGGTGGCGGTGGCGGCGCCTCCTGAGCCTTGTCGACTTATAATTGCGCTACGTTTTATTCGCACACGCCGTGCCGTATCGCGTAAGTCCATCGCAAACGTCTTATTTTCATTGTTCATTTATCATATTTGCGTTTCGCAATTTTCGGCCGGCGCGCGGCACGTGCTGCAAACGAACGAACGAACGAACGAACGAACGAACGATTTACGGCCATGGCGCGCGTTTTCTTTTCTCGCCTAATTGGCGCGCGATGTGAATCGGCCGCAACAATCGCTTTTTGTGTTCTTACGCCTAAGTTTTGACAGCATTTTTTTATCAGGAGTGTGTGAGGATTAGCATAGACAAATACTTGAAAGTATTTCAACTCGTTTCGTCGGCGTGTGCCCGCGATTCGCATTCGCGGTATTTTATTACAACGAAATTGCGCGCGCGCCCCACTGTGTGCTATGCATGCCTGTCGCAGCGGGGGCGGTGGAGGATGGCAAAGCGGGAGGTCGGCTGGATAAGCGCGCGCGACGTGCACGCAGCTTCTATTACGCCGCCGTAATTAATTTCGCGCAATTAATCTTAATTAAAATAGGGAATACGAGGTGCGAACGAACGAACGAACAACCCAGCAACTACCTCACATGTATGCCATACATTATAGTACATGCGTGGTGTGGCGCGGCAGCTGTGCTTCCGCTTGCAAAATCAGCGCATAATTAATAAGTGCGGCGCTAAGAAAGCATCCGAAATATGTTAATGTATAATAGCGCTTAAAGTAAATACACCCGCACCGACCCACACTCCCACACATGGGGGGCAGCGCGGCACAAAATGAGCTTGTGAGATGGGTGTGGGCGCGAGTAAATCGCGCGGAAACAATTCGTTTGCTTTCCAATCTGCGCGCAACAATACCGAACGGACGGACGGATGGATGGATAGATGGATGGATGGACGGACGAATGGACGGACGAATGGACGGACGGACCAGCATGACTGAATTCACAATGCAAACCGCATGACTAGCGAGCGGCGCCGCACCGCGCCGCGCTCCGGGATGATGTCGCATCGCATTTCAATTACTCATCGGATATAATACACCTCTCTCGGCCTCGGATGCGTGCGTGGCCGTGCGCTGGTGTGATCACTCTGCCGATGGCGTTCGGCGTAATATGCAGAAAATTGGGCGTGTGGGCGCAATGGAGCCAAGGGCGCATCGGGCAATTTTTCACGCCCCTATTGTTCGCCGAAAAGCGATACTGCGACCGCGCGCGCGCGCCAAGAATGTCGCAACACCCACCGCCGGCGACTATTTTCAAAACGAACGTGTCCGACATAACGAAGTCAAGGCAGCGCGCGCGGCAGCACTATTTTCGAAAAAGCGCGCGCCCAATTATATAATCGTGAATGAATCCAGCAGCAGCAGCAGTGAAAATCCATGTTCTGCGGTGTGCGTAGATAATGAGATGCGTGGCCCATAAATGATGAATGAACGCGAGCAAGAAAACCACCGATGAGCGACCACGTATGCGCTTTGTTTATTTAGTGGGTGAAGAGATCGAAGCTGATCTGCTAGGCGCACAGAGCCAATGGCAGTGCGGTGGTGAGCAGAGAGATCAGTATCGCGCGCCATCCATTCCCAATCAATGGGCGCACACAATTAGCTTATTGTCGAACTTTTGCCGAATGATGCAATACCCCACACCCACACCCGCGCACATATACGTTTGGTGTCGGATGCGCTATTTATCTAATGCTAATGGAATTGCAATGTAATCAAATGCGCGCGCATCAATATTGAGCGCACATTAAATCAACCAGATGCACATGGCGTACTCGTACAACACTCGACTCGCATCAATCACATGTCTAACGAAAAATGTGTTAAGTCTGGATCTGGTTACTGGGCATTTCAAATGAATGCGGACGGCCGCGTGATGACGAACGAACGAACGACCGACCGAACCGCGGACGGGTCAAGATAATACGTAATACGCACCCAAAGCGATAAGCGCGAGCCGTTGAAAATTGTATTTGATTCGCGCGCGCCGGCCGGCCGGGATGGTGAAGGGTCAACCGGCGGCGGCGGGCGGGGAATGCCACAATATCGCGACCGAGGCAGCAGCATTCATATGCCATCGAATCGAAACTAATTTCGAACGCGCACGCAAACCTTAAATTGCGGTATTGCACAATTCCGAACGCGCGCATTTAGCGCTTTTTGTGTAGCGAAAACGACGACAAATGCGCGTAACGAACGCATTGAAATTGCTCCGCATGCATGTATGTAGGGATAGAGCGGCGGCGCGGCGATTAGTATGTCGTCGCATCGGTCGATCGGATGAATCGGCGCGACAAAACAAAACATCTGGTCGCGCGCGGCTCTTGTGCGTTTTGTTTACGCTGGCCAGCGAGGCAAAAATGACAACAATGGGAACCGCCGTATTGTTCGAACGCCGAACGCCGGATCTGCGCAGAATATGCGTTCGTTATTGAAAATCTAATATTCAAATACGCGAGCAATGGGCAGAAAAACAAACAGCAGTGAAGATGGTTTTGCTGCGCTCACCGAACGCCACGTGCTAGTAATCACGTTATGTTAATTGCGTTTGACGATCAGACATCAACATGTTCAAATGCACGTTCACGAGGCGCATTAAAAACCAGCAATGCATATTAGAATGCACCTGTGTGGTGCGCGTTTTTCTTTCCTGCTGCTGCGATTTGTTAGGTCACGCTCGACACAAGCGGCGTCGGATGGTTAATTATTAATACGACAGGCGGCGCGGAATGATTGTTGTAAGCTGTAAGCAAATCCAGCTAGATAAGTAGCAAATTCGGTGCGATGTATGAAAATAAAAGTGTGTATAATGTGCGGTAATGTCGCCACATTTTTAGCCACACGCAAACACACACCGACAAATCCTCACAGCGATTAAGTGAATTAAGCACGCGCGTGCGTGCGTGTGCGTACGTGCGTCAGTGCGAGAGGCGCGCATGACGCCAATTTTAGACCGCGAGTCGAATTTTGGCGAGCCGCACACCCGCGGTTTTCGCAACGCGCAAGGAAAGACGGACTCGCTGACCATTGTGCGTGGGCGTGTGTCCGTCCCGTTCATCGCGCGTAATATTCGCCACCGTTTTTTTTTTAAATTTATTTTCGGGACGGAAATAACGCGGCGATTGTGATTTATGCGCGGCGATAGCCATCAACCGCATTGCAATCGCACTGCATCGATAAATGGCACACACACGCGCCGATAAGCATGCGATAAGCGCTGCTCGAAAAATCGGCCATTCATCAGAGCTCATTAGAGCAGCAGCAAGCAGCAGCAGCGACACACACACACACACACACACACAATGCGTTGCCGATAATGAAGTTCGACAGCGGCAGTAAATTTTCATTGATTGTTGATGCGCGACCGGCTGGTTTGCATGGCGAGTGTAAATATAGCAACATGCAACTAAATCTAGTCCAAGTGGCCGCATGTTTATATTTAAAATCGAAGTTAACATTGAGTCGACGGCAGCGATCAAGCACCGTTGCTTTCCGAACAGCACGTGAAAACGTGTTTAAACATTACCCAGGTTTCGCAGGCGGAATTGTTTCAATATCACCCATGCGCGCGATTATTTATGTACGGTATCGGTACAAACACCTACACGCGCGATAGCCAATGGCTTCCGATAAATGTTGCAACAATAAATTAATTACGGCGCACTTTTAGTTCATCAAACGTTGGCCGAGGGGGCGGGGAAGGGGGAGCGCGGGCGGGCGGAGGTCTTCGTTGGGGGCGGTGATTTAAACATGATGCGGGCTGCCAGCGCGAAGAAGTTTCGGACATTTCATGCCCGTCGACCTCAGGCGCGCGCGCGCACCGACCGACGACGGGAAGTTGTAGTTTCCTGAGGTACATATGTAAACGCGTAAATAAGGTTGGGGCGGTGGGTGCACGAAAATAAGAGCCGGGTGAGCTACTCTTTAACTTTCAACTTTCAACTTTCAGGGGCAAGTTTTGAGCGGCGCGCAAACTTTTCGATATGGGCGGTCAGCGGCAGTGAGTGAGGGGGGGGGGGATGGATGCCAAAATATGCGGGAGGAGAAGGAGGAGACGCAATGTGTCTTTGCACGCGATACTTACAACATTTTCTATTGTACGTATTTGTACGAACTATCAAACAAGTTTTAATTACTTCCACCGCACACACGCACGCACGCCTCTCTCTCTACGCATACCAATATGACGCATGCGTAACATTTAACATTTTATCGGCGCCGGAATTTGGTGCTGTATTTTTCGCTGCCGTTCAATGAATGAATGCAATGCGCATCGCGCTGCATGATAGCGCAGGCAGCAAGGTCAAGTGCATTCATTACCGGCGGCTGGCGTTCGGTTGGAAAGATATCGGCGACGACGACGATGTTTTTGGAGGAAATGGATTCGACTCGCAACCTATAATCGAGCGTCTCTCAACATGCGGCAAATTTTTGCTGGCGCATCGTGCACGCGTCACGAACAGCCGCATTGGCAATTAAAACCGTACGTGTAATCAATTTGACGAATGGGTCAGCGCGGCTTATCGATGGGCACACCGCGCCGCCACCGCCGCCGCCGCCGTCGTCGTTATCGTGCTTGCGACCGCGCTCGGTAACTTTCTTCTCGGCATCTTAAATGCATGCCAATGTTTTTGAAACATATGATGAACCCCACGCGCGCACTACTACACGTCGGCGGCAATGATCATTACGTCCGCATTAGCGTCAACAATCGCGATAATGCGCGAGGGCCATGGGGTCGTTAAGATCCGACGGCGCGGAAGCATTATGATTCAAGACGGTCGGAGGGGTGGGGGTCATTTTCGAGCGCCAAATTGATTCGGTGATGGGCAGCGCGGGAGAAACACGCAGCTAATCGCGGAGCGCAATTTGCATGTGCATTCTGCGATCAATGATGCATCGCGACGATCGCGTTCGCATTAGCGCGGCGTCGTATAAAACACAGGCGTACGTGAAAAACGTGTGCAATGGCCGATCACGCATCCACGAGGAGGCGAGTGCGCGAGCGACCTTGTCGTGACATTCCCCGCTCGATGCGGTCGGTCGTCGTTACAAATGATGATTATCTCAGCGAAATCCGAGCGAAACACGCACAAAACACACACACACACACACACACACGAGCGGAGGCAACAACGACGACACTAATTTCAACTCAAGTGTACAAACAATCCCAATTTGTAACGCTCTTTTATTGTTATATCGCGATTTAACGCAGCGCATGGAGCGTGAGTCTCATCGAAATAAATTCGTTTGGTGCGCGCGTTGCGCAACCGCAACGCAAGATTTTTTCCAAAGCGTTAGCGCATATTATCTTGTCAGCCAGCACGCCGTCGTCCACTCGCGTCTGTCCCGTCGCGTCGCGTCGATTATTGCTACTAGATGGAAGATGTGCCCCGCGCCAGTCGCGATGACAATGATATAATGATAGCCACAGAATCAACACGACGGCGACGGCGGCGGCGGCGGCGGCGGAGGTGCAGATAGCGAGTCGATAGCGCACGCACATATACATCCCAAAGCAATTATTTACGCTTATTTTATTATTGTTATAACATGCGACATTGAATAATCGCCGCAAAAACTACGCATTCACTAATTGCGTTACGCTAAACGCGGAAGGGCTGGGCTGGCTGGCTGGCTGGCTGGCTGGCTGGCTGGTGGTGGGGTCTGTTCGTAATTGAAGCAATAATAGAAACACATTTTCAAATAATAAAGCGTTACCGCCTTGAAACTAAAACGTCGCCGGAGCGCAAAGCCAGCGGCAGCGTGAAAGACACGATAATCAATGTACTAGTGTGTTGCGAATGATACGGCTGCTACCCCCGTCGACGTCGACGTCGGGCTAGCGCGCGAAGCGCCGACGGGCGAAAAGAGAGAGAAAGAGAAAGAGAGAGGAGCGCGCAATGGAAAATGAAATGTTTTAATTAATCGCTAGGCTGCCGCCGCCGCCGCCGTTGCGTAGCGCTGCGCTGGAGCCGAAGGAAGTCGTGGAAGTTATTCGCGAAATTTATTATATTGCAATGTCCTTTACCATGCCGCCGCTGCCGTCTTTTTAGCACCCCTTTCCCATTCGCCCAGCGCGAGATCTTATTGCGCCGTGCCGCCGCCGCCTTTTATACACCATACACTTGCACTTCATGAGCGACGTGGAATATGAATATTGAAGGCAGCCAGGCGGGAGGCGTAAAGAGGTTTTGTTATAGCGGCGGCGGCGGCGTCAATTTGTTTCAACTTTTTATTCGTTGCTGGGCCGGCCGGCCGCTGACACGAGCGCAAAACGTATAAGTTTAATTACGATAGTTAATTCGCCCGTCCGTCGCGTCGTACGGAATGCGTTCGAAATAATGCTATGCAGCGCACCCTCCCTCTCCTTCTCCTCGCTCCTCTCAGCGCAGCGCAACAAATTTTAACATGCAGCCCATGCAGATAAGAAATAGATTTCTCGCCTATGAGACGACCGGCCGTGGTGGAGCGGAAGAGAAACAGCGGCTCGTCATTAATCTGGCGCGCGAGCGTTCGAAGTGAAACGCGTTTGGTTCGTTAACCCGCGCGCGCGCGATAAAATGAGCCGAATCGAAACGGGACGGCTGGGATAAAAGCGCAACTTTAGGCGCGCGTGCGGCGCACAGAGGCAAATCGCTTCTTTGTTGCGCGTTAATTGATAGCGCACGCAAATAATGCGCACGTCAATGTCACCACCAACCCTACGCGCGCATCGGGCGCAATGCTCGCACAATGTGTGGTGTGTGTGTGCACTCTACTCGTATTTGAAGAGCCCAACAGGTGCACGCCGGCAATAACGCCCGACCGCAAATATCATCAATATTGCATGCGCGGGTGGCGCGCCACTGTGGAATGGATTTATTTGCGCAGTGACAATGATTGAAAATTTATGTATCATCGGCGAGGCAAATATTTGCTTCACTTGTCTCTTCTTCCGCCGAGATCAAAAAAAAAAGCGCACAACATTGACAACAACAAGTAGTGGAGATGCATCAATCACCACGGCGATTGTATCAGTGGAAACACGCCGAAAATTTGAGCATTCATTATCGCCCACACACGCAGAAAGAGACACGTTCCAAACGAATGGTGTATGTATGCGTGTGTGGCGAAAAAAATTATCACCGAATCGCGTGCATATGCATCAAATCGAAATTGAAAACGAAAAAACGCGCAGCGCCAGCAAACGGAGAAAGAGAGAATATGCGTTTGGCTGCCACAGCGAAAAGCAATTATTTTCGGTGGAGGGCGAGCCCGTATAATGAACGGCCGATCGTAAAACACACCGAACTGGAACAATTTACCAATTAATGATCGCGCAACAATATTATCGCGCTCCTTCCAAGGCGCGCAGCCGACGAGCGTTGAATAATTAAACGATATAATCGGGGTGGGGCAAGAGGAAGAGCGCGAAGAAGAAAAAAATGACGCGCCAACAACAGTGCCATTCTTCTTAGGCGACAAATGTACGGCCATTTTCTCGCAATTTAACGCCTGCGCCTCCCGCGGATGACGGAAGGAAGAGCCGCCTAAGGCATATTACATAATAACGAGTACGCGCTAAAAAAAATGAACAGAACAAAAAAAAAAGCACACGAAATGAAAAATATAACGAGAGTTCGGCTCGGCGATAATTTGCGCGATATAATTCATAATCGCTCGAAGCTCACGTTTCAATGGACAAATAAATCGGCGCACATCGATCACACGATCCTCGCATTACATATATCGGATAGTTTTTCCGAATCGTTAAAGAAACACGAAGCGGGCCGCTGTGTGCGATAATCGTAATGCGTGCGGTGCGCGGCGCGGGCGGAGGACGGAGGGAGCAGTATTGTATATAACGATGACAAATCGTCCGGGTGCTGATAATAATAAACTGGCGCCGAGGTTTATGTTATTATCTTGACGGTTTGTAATGTGGCGGAAAAGGCGACATCCATTGTGCGTTGTGCGCATTGAAATTTAATAACGCGTCTTTTTCGCAATGGTAAACAATACTTAATGTCAGTGGCGCGATGCTGCACGAAAGCGAAAACGCGGAAAACTTTCGATTGGGTGAGTGGGCCGGCCGGCCGTCCACTGCCGTCACCGCAAAACGCACATTTTGCATAATGCCATCGAGCGCCGAACGCATGTTGCAACACGTGCGGCGCATCCCGAGCGATTTTTGCGCGCTGCACTGCGCAAACGACAATTTTCCGCATCGACGCACGCCCGCCACCGATGGAGGCGGTGGCGAATGCCGTAAGCGCGCGCCGCGACTGCCGTTTTCTTCCGACTACGACGCCGCGACGTGCGAATGCATTCCATGCGCATGTGTATATGTGTGTGAGACAAATTGCATTGTACGCATGCATCGAAACGCAAAAAGCGAAACGCAGGCCTGTGAAAACAAAGAAGAAATTTTCTTCCTTCGCGAGTGCAAGTCGTTAATTGGTAATTGTGCCAATTAATGTAGGCGCGCGCTCGCGCTCGCGCTTCTCTATTTCTCTTCGGCATTGTGAGCGAAATGATACAATCAGCGCGCGCTCGTGCATAATGGCATTAATAAATCCATGACGACGCCGCGCGCCGGACGGATGAGCATCGAGAAATTGTTTCCAACTATCACCATTTTCCGATCGGCGATGAAATAATGCGTCGAGTGTACGGCGTGAAAATCCAATGCAGAGCAAACAAATGCGGCAATAAATGTAAGTATATAAGTAATGCAATCCTCGTAAACTTAGTGAAAAATCGAATCGCGAATGGCGCGTATGCTCCTGGTGGGGGCATAATTCGATGTCGCTCTCGGCACGCATCATTAAGACGGGGGAGCGCATTTTATTACGCATTGTGTATTGGTTGCATTCGGGTAGTGTTGGCGTTTATCATCATCTCGTTCGCTGCGCTTGATTAATCGTCCGCGGAATGAAGAAAGCATGCCATTTGCGCACGTGCCTATCAGAGAGAAAAAAAAAACAGATAAGGCACGATAATGCAATAAAGCGCGCCACTGATTATTCAAATATTCTAAATGTGCACGCCCGTCTACAATGTATTTTATCGTCACTTAACGTTTTATAGTGGCAGCGTGCGGATAATTTTGATATGCATTATCATTTGCTGAAAGTCTGGCAACAGCGCACAGCGCACTTTGAGAGGACAATAATGAA
>JARJDR010014033.1:0-12979 GCA_030264135.1 Myllaena sp. GC000078 | reverse complement strand
TGACAGCAACAAAAGTCTAGTTTTCGAGCACACAAAAGGCCTTTTGCGTGGCGTTTGCGAAAATTTCCCAACGGACACGCTCTCGCACGTGGCTTATGCTTTCTTTCGTTATTTCTTCGTTTTTTTTTTCTTCGCTGCGTTCTTTTTTCTGTCGTCTATTTTGTATGCAATAATTACTTTTGTTTCTTCTACTTCTGGTGCTTAATTTACATATTAATCTAGTTTCTGGCTTGAAGTGTGGATCAATCAATCATTTCCAATTATGTCTCGTTTATCCCAATCCCAATCGTGCGCAGCGATTAATCTAAATAAATCTATGCTCTGCATCCCAGCTCGGAGGCTAGAATAGAAAAAGTGTCCTAAATCCGTTTCGCCTTATTCTCGATTCGTTTAGCGGGAAATGGACGCGGCTGATTGAGGATGGCGGCGGCGGTGGAGGCGCCGGGCTGGACGTCGGGGCGGGGCGTGATCAATACGTCGGCCAGTTGGGCATTAAAAATGCATCGCCCATTGACCAGGGCACCTTCAGCTGTCAGGTGGTGGACGGCGGCGTGCAGCACTGCTATACGCGTCGCATCGACGTACGGGCGCCGCCGCGCGTCTGGATCGAACCGATGAGTCTCACCGTGCGCAAAGTGAGGAAGTCTTCCGTCCAACAATTACCACGCCCTAATATTAATTTGGTGTTTAGGGGGAAAATTTTACAATCAAATGCTTCAGCGCCCCGACAAATAGTCACGATGCAAAGTACACTTACAGTTGGACGAAAAACAAAGAGCTGCTGCCGATTAAAACCGACAGTGAGCACTACGAGGTCCTCTTTCCCATGGGGAGCATCTTACAAGTATCCACAATCAGCGTATGTCGGTTTTACTTTTTGGTTAAGGGGTTAAGAGATTTATGGATGGGGTTCTGTGCAGAAATCGTCGTCGTTTTCGTGCCTCGTGCAGGACGGCGCCGTGTGGGCCGAGCAGAGCATCGTGGTGAACGTGATCGATTCGGAGCGCATCAAGACGTGCGCTGGTGAACGCCATCTGCAGCTGTTGTGGCCGGAGACGGCGCCGGGCAGCGAGAGCCTGCAGGAGTGCCCGCCCGGCTATGCGGGCGTGGCGCGGCGCGCGTGTACACTGCGCGATGCTGGCCGTCCGGCATGGTATCTGCCCGACTTTGCCGGTTGCGTCTCAACGCGTCTCGCCACCCTCCACGCACAAGTAACTCCTTTCAAGCAATTACCTCCCTCGCACTAATTGCTTCTTTCCTCGGTGCAGTTTCAGAAGGTCCGACTGGGTTACATGGCAGCCAAACCTATTGCAGTTCTTCAGGGCTACAAACGTTACCTTGCCGGTAGTCACACTTTGCTACCCGGGGAGGGATATACTCTTCTTCAGCTCCTCCATGCTGTGGTTGGCTACATCAACAACACCAACGTCGAGGAGGTCCATGGCATCGTGTTTGACATCGTTGAAGGAGTCCTCCAGCGGAAGCTGTCGCTCATCAACGAAACGGTATTTGCTCGCCTTCTTTATCAATTTCAACTTGTAATGATAGATTAACATAATTTTATACAAGTTGCCAACAGCAACACAATGTGTTTAACTTTTCTAATTTCCTGGATCAAACCTGGCAACGGCGATGTGTGAAAGTTGGATGCTACATAGTATATATCGTGGGATTTGAAGCGTTTGCGGATGACATTAATAATAACTTCTTTTAGCGGGGGCGAACTTAAATAAAACTCGCCATTTTTCATTACACGATGTTCAGTATGCAAAATAGTGTTGTGGGGTTGGAACGGGGTGAAGTTTCGAGCACACACAAAAGTTAAATAGCGAACCAATGATGATGATGATGGGATGGGGGGGAGTAATGGGGATGGGGTTCAGCCGGACGGGCGCGTTTCTAATCGTCCGGCTCCTTCCGCCGGGGTCAATTTACACTTTCGACCGAAACCCCATGGCATGTCGCCACCCACCCACGCTCAGCTACTGGTCAGGGAGGAAGGGTGCAGCTCCATCGAAAACCGCACGAATACCAATTTACACGCACACCAACTGACACTATCCAGTGCCCGGCCACACTGTGTTGGATGACACGCCGCGCCGGTGGCATGCGGTGAGAAAGGGGCAAACAAAACTTTATAATTTTCATCATTTTGGCGATGGCCGGCCGACCTCAGGAGGGAAGCGAGCGTACTGAAATCGTTGCATAAGCGACTTATGGACTGCGCGCGAGATAATTACAAACTTTTGCCCGCGGACTTTGTCCGGAAGAGAGGAGAGCACGGAGGAAAAGTCATCGTGAATTTGAATTGTGCCCACTCTCCGGAGAGGCAAGCAGGCCAGCCAGCAGGCATTGTGTCGCGAATGAAGTTAATTTTTCTTTTGCGCCCACCCCGCGCGTTGTGTTCTTACACTACGTTCATTACGCCTTGTTTTTATATTCTACAAAGCGGCATCCTCCTTCTTCCATTCCGGCTGTTATTTATATTATCAAAAGTTAAATGAAACACAAAGACAAATTTTTCGTTTTGCAATTAGCCGTAGCGTAGTAGCAAAGGCGTAGGTGTAATGTTATCCTGTGGATAAATATATCTTGCGGGAGTAAATTTAGGGTGTCGAAAGCACACACGCCATTGCCATTTGATCCCGGGCGGTGACATTTACGGACTTCTAATTCATTGCGCGACAATCACCTTCCGCTCGACTCCACGCATACAATACCCTTATATGATTACTTATTCTTCTATTGATTCTCTATGCGCGCGCGCGCGCTCCCAGCGCCCCGTTTCTTCTTCGCATTTGTCAACATCGCCGCCTCTTCGGGTGTGTGTATTGTTGCAGCAAGTGATATTACTTCAGGAAGTCGTTAAGCGACAAAGCTTGGCATTTCAATCAAGCTTCCACCGAACGCTGGCGTCGTTCGACGTGACCCTGACGCGCGCCGATAAGACCGGATTCCACGTGCCGCAGGCGGGACAGAGGTAATACATTCACACACACCCCACCGCCGTTCATCATTCAATAACGCGAACAATGAATGTAGTATACTCTACGCATCCCCCGCCGTCTTTGGTATTTATGCTCAAATCCGAAATAACTCCTTACCACTTATTGCTAGACGGCAGCGCATGTCCTTAATGCTCTCGATACGAAATCCAGTCAGATTTTTCCCGGTCCGGGTAACATCTGCGTTCCGAGGCCTCGAATTCAATTAGTGCGCGCACAGTGCATAATTGTGTTTTGTTTTTCTTGTATCGACCATCAGATACCCGAGTTGGTTCGCATATAAATTACATCTGGCACTCCCACGGCATTACTATGGCGCTTCGAGCAGCATTGGCGCTGCGCCGGCGTCAAATAAATCTGCAACATTAGCGGCGGTGGTCTACCGGAATTTATCCGCATTTTTGCCGCTGCGCGCTGCCATCCGTCTCAAGTGAGTTCACCCTCCCAAACATCATTAATCCCTTCGGTTACCAACTGTTACCAAACGTTTCACAATGCGCCTCACGCAGGGACGGCATTGAGATGGACTACGAGATCATCTCAAACATCGTCGGCTGCTGGCTGACCTACGACGCGCAGGAGGTCAAGGCCAACCTCAGCGACATCCTCTACACGATGGAGTTTCAGCATGCGGCGAAGAACGCCAGTCAGGACGCGTGGAACGTGCAGTGCGCCGTCGGCGAGCACGCGAGCTACGGCTACGCGTGGGACATTCAATCCTGCATCACGAGGTCCATTCGCTTTCCCCCTTGCGCGTAATGTTGGCTAATTTCATGTCCGATGGTTGCAGATTGCTGGATGGGACACGCACGCGTTGCATCTGCCCGCGTTCCGGCACGTACGCGGTGCTATTAACCATGAAGCCGTCGTTTGTAAGTCAAATATACTCGTATTGTTCGTTGCCTAAACGCGTGTCGCATATCATATTCGGGTTGTTCTCACGCATTTGTTGTGTTGTCAGGTCGAAAGCGAGGAGGCGCCGCACGGACAACTCGTGATCCTCGTCGGTTGCGCGGCGTGCGCACTGCTCGCCGCCATCGCGGCGCTACTCCTCTGCGTCCATTGGTACCACCGGCGTTCGTGTCTCGTCTTCCTGAAGGTCCAATGCTGTCTCGCCGTCGTCGGCGCAATGTGCGTTTTCCTCTACGCACTCTGGGACGACGTGCCGCCCGTACGTGACTCATTTCCTCCATGCTTTTATTATTTAATTTCGCCATCCTTCGCCCTGCCGTTATTATTATCTAGGAGCTATTCCTGACGGTGATGAGTCTGCTAGAAAGCTTTCTGCTCACCGGCCTCAGTTCGCAGCTCAGCAATCTGCTCATTGTCTACGCCGAACTCGTCCAGCTGCCGCGCATGAAGAATATCAAACAAACCGTCGTCCTCATCATTACAGGTATAGAACAGGTGTTAATTGACTGCTAATTGTATTGTTTTATACTCGTTGCTGATTAGGCGCACCGATGATTGCCGTGTTTGGCAATCACATGGCACATCTCACGATGAACACACGGATTAACTCGTGGTGGCTACTGCGCGGCACGCAATCATTCAACATCTTCGTCGCCTGCTCGTCCGTCTTGGTCTTGCTTTATTTTGTGCTGTTCTATATCGTCGTCCGTAAGCTGCATCTCGCCAACATCAAGTACGAGAAGCGCTCGGAAGCGCTGCAATATAGGTAAGTGACAGAAGAAGAAAAAATCGGGAGCGGTGAAAAGAATTGAATAAACGACGCCAACGGTTATGGAAATGTGTCTGTCGAATAACGCGACAGATTTGCGGCGAAATGTGCAAAACGTGCGCCGGCATGTGCTGCATAATCAACACACATCCATCAATAATGGGGATGGTGCAAAATTTTTCGCGCATAACGCCGATTTTCCTTTTTGCACGCCGCGCGCAGGTTGAAATTGCTGAAGCGCTCCGTGCTGGTGTTCGCCGCCATCGCGGCGACGGCGGCGAGCAGCGTGCTGTACATCAACGCGCCGGAGAGCGAACTCCATCGCTACGTGTTCAGCGCGTTCGCCGCATGCACGGTGAGTTATATTCCCGATTCGCCAAACGTTTTTAACATATGTTGTGTCAACGATTTGCGAAACTATTCACGATCGCCGACATGTGATGCGAATGTCTTTTCCTCGCTTTGTCCAGGGCGTTACGATATTCGTCTTTTATATCCTCTGCGCGGAAACGCCATTCAAGCAGCTGCTGATGATCGGTAAGCTGAAGGCGGTAGGACATACCGATGTAAAACCGAGTCCTGATACCGGCAAGCAATTGAAATGTACGTTGGTAATTATGCAAATCTAATTGAAATTTGTTTGGTAACCGGATCAGATACACTTTATAATGGTGCTCTCCAAGTTTGTAATTGTTTTCGGGATTTTTTGTGGTCTCTTGAAGTTGGACACGTCCCACGGATATTAAAAATTTTACGTCCGAGAGGCAGTTGTAGTAGACCATTATTTTACGGCGCGCTTTGTGCGCTGTCGTGTCCACTCAGTTTTCTAATTAATTAAACGACCCAATGATGATGAGGGTCGGCTGTAATCTGTGTGTTGGTGGAGCCCGTTTTTCCCACCGACACTCAAATATTCAAATATTTATCCGCCTAGTCCTCGTTGCCGAGATGAGACTATCTTGCATTGTATCTGGGTGCCAAATAGATTTTTACCCTAAACCCTAAACAAACATTTGCATATTTGAACACCACCGATTTCTGTCATGTTTTTACTTCCTCGCTTGGCAGTTTTCACCAAGGAGAAAGCAGAGGTGGAGAACGACGCAATGCCGTACTTTTGCACGTCGGTTGAGACGCGCTTTGTGAATGAAGTGATCGGCAAGCAAAAGTACGCCGAGATCAGCGCCGGCACGTTCAAGACGGCGGCGAGCGCGCACTTCCCGGCCGGCAACGACTGCGCCAGCATGATGATGACGATGGACGCGACGAGTGTCGTTGCGCGCGACTGCCTGAATTCGCCCGATCTATTGGGCAACAAGAAGTTTGTCGAACTCGATCTGGTGGCGTCGTCGATGACGTCGTCGTCGGGCGCGGTGACAAGCACCACCATGGTGGAGACGTCGTTTTACACACCACCACCGAAAACGCCATGCATAACAATTACGCAACCGCCGGACGAGAAACGCATGAGGCCCGAGGGCGGCGAGGAGAAGCATCGCGAAGCCGGCGACAATCTGGATGCGGTGATGGACAGCATCACGCACGATCTGGACTATCTACTCAACGATAATGAATTTGTCGGGGGTGGTGGTGAAGGTGAGAGCAGCCTTGGTGGTGTCCCACAGGGTGGCGCTCCCTCGGCGACGGCGACCGCCGCCCGTCGCATCTCGAAGCTGCCCTCGCTGACGGTCTTCGAGCAGATCGACGAGGAGCCCGAGGAGGAAATTAAAGTCCCCGAAGCTATTACGAACGTATCGCGCACGAGCTGCTAACACGCCCGTTGTGTTGGGCGGCTTGATAATGTTCATTAAGGAACGCGTGCCGCAATTATAATAAATCGAGCGATTTTATCAACGCCAACGCGCCGCAGTGTACATAAACATTGCAATCGGCAATGAAGTCCGGAAATGAAGTCCGAGAATTGGTACAAATTCTGTGATATTTTTTAATTTTCATCAAACTACCACGAATTAGACCGAGCGAATGATTCACCTCAATTGCGTTTAAGTTGTTGATTGTTTCGCTGTGAATGAACCTTAACCACCGCCATTTCAATCGTTTGACTGTTGTTCACATTACATCGATCGGATGACTATGTACGAGTAAGAGAAATATTAATAAATTGATCTGTTTCCATATTAAAATGTTCATTTCTGCTTTATAATAATATATTTCTTCCAATTCCAGGGAAGGTTTTCGTTATTTTTTGCATATTAAGGTAAAGTCCTCGCCATCGTCAGCGGACGGACAAGCGGGCGGGAGTAAATTATCCTCCGGGACATTAAAAACGTAATTTAATTAGCCGTTCGTTTGCAGCGCGCCGAGTTAAACACAACACAAAAGCGTTTATGGCGCGCAATTAATTTCCACTTTTTACAACCACAGCGAATACAAGTGTATATTCTTTTGGCGTGTTTTGTTATGTGTCTTCTTTTGGCGAGCGAGCGAAGAGCGAAACAATGGAATTGAAATTGTGACACGCGACTACTCGCTGCGATGATAACGAGGTAGGAGTGCCTTGGAAAAAACGCACCCCTGGAAGACAAGCAATCTGAGAGCCGTACAACTGCAAAAACAGTAAAAAATCTGTAAAGATAAATAAAATTCTTAAATAACATGCAGCTACATTTAATAATGCCTGCTTTACCAGATATTAATTAATATTCTAATTAAAATTTCCGTGATGCAAAAATACGCGTTACGTCGAAACACGTGTGAAATAAATGATGGGGCGAACTAGTGGTGGGAGGGAAACCGGCATAATATAAACGTGATTGCCGGAAGGAAGCCGGCAGCCTCCCAACGGACTCGACCACCTGCCCGTCGTCCTGCATCACAATTATATGCTCCCGAGTGGTACGTATTCATTTGATTCCATTATTCCTCCAACTATTGTCGTCCGATGGACAAATTGGATTCGCAGTGCCGTTTGCTAGTTGAATATCTTTTATAATGGCTTTGAATATGTACGATTATGACGTTAACAAATAGATGGCATAGAGATAGAGCAATGGAAAATGGTGGCGTTGTGAAGTCAAGCTGAAATATCAAACAAAATTCGAAACGCGAAAACCAAAGCTATGGGCCCTTGCCTCAATCTCCATTTGCGATTTTCCACTCGAACCAACACGATGTAGGCCCTTGCCTGCCTGCCTGCCGGCTCTTTGGTCCGTCCCTTTTTCGCCCCTCGACACACCGGGCGCATCTAAGACCGGATCTAGGATCGCATCTAGCCGCCCGGCAACCTCGGCATACTTCGGCCCGCTGCGTTAATGACCGAAAGTTTCTTAATTACGTAAAATAATGTTATCGCAAGCGGATGGGATGGAATGACATGGCCCAGCTCCGCGGGCGGGTGGTTTTTCACACAATATGAACTATTATTGTAATGAACATGCCGGGAGATTTCATTTAAAATTGGTTGCAAAACAAAAACCACATCAAGTATGGTGCAGAAAGAAAGTAAACAATGGATTTTTCGCTTTTTGGTCGAGGTAGATCAGACGGAGATGATGATGATGATGATGCTGGTGATGAAGATTAATCGCATCGCGTAAAGTCGGTTTATGTGTCATCAGTGCAGTTGAGTGCGCGACGGTTGACATTGCGTCGAGGTTGAACGGTTTTGCTCGCGCGACGCTCGATTAGAAGAAGGCCTTAGAGAGGCAATCCGCAAGAGTGCAATGTCGTCATTCGCCAGTTGCAAATGCCGTTGCGATGATTGCACATGCACGCTATTCTCATTCAATAGTTCAAGATAACTTGTTGGTGGTTATTACATCCTGATAAATTTTAATTTAAAAAATGATGTTTTCAAATGTTACAAAAATTGTTTTTGGTGCATCAACAGTGTTCATTTTGGGACTATTTCTCTTCATCGGTAAGATTTGAAATTCAATGAAAAGCAAAGCCATCCAGAGAAGGCGCAATGTTTAATCCGATACTGAAGTACCCATTTTGCACGCGCAAACACAGAGAACGCGCACGCCGGTCCCGGCTCGAACATGATCGACCTGCGCTACTGGAAGTGCTTCCTGAAGAAGACGATGGAATGCCCGGACAACGACATTCGATTCTATTTGTATACACAGTAAGTGCACGAGTGTATTTGCGCCAGCTGCAAATCCCTACACTTATTTACACTCTTAAGTTCGTTGAGTTTTTTAAAAGTTTTAAATCACCATCAAACATTTTATACTTTTTTTTCTTATTTAGTGAGAAAATAAAATACAGATGTTGATTGATAACACTGATTAAGGTGAAGTGGGGTAAGATCGAAGCTGTTTTTGCTAAGTTCAACTTATTCGCAGATTAAAGAAACGCGACAGGTGATGCAAACGCCCACTGTGAAAAGGGCAAGATCGTTGGCGGTTAATCAAAACTAATTAAAAGCCATATTCTCACATTACGATGCCAAATCTGAATTCTGCTGTTGTCATTTAAAAAATGCTTTTTACACGATTAAATTCTGTGATTTAATTTCAAAGTTATACATGTCAATAATTTCGTACGGACGACGGCCATAGCATTATGTTGCGATCTTTCATGCCAACATTTGAGGTTTGATCGCACCATTGGATTTCTTAGAAAATATCAATTATTCAACAGAATTTCTTTCTTGGGTATACAGTATACCTATTTTTCTTCATACATACCAAAATTTATCTAAAAAAAAACGGGATTATAACCAATAATTTCGAGGAGTCGCTCTCGAACCGTTGTAGAGCAACGACGTGCTTAGTCATTGGCCCCACCTCCATAAAGTCTAAATAAAGTCTAGTCTTCAATCCGCATATATCCCCGATATTTCTCACCATCCACGAAAGGCGAATCGCCCATCGACCACGGCATCCTACAATATCGAGAACGCGAACAGGAATCGCGCCCGCAACAGTCGTCTTTTGCAAAGCATAGAAAACGAAGAAATCTGCTTGTAAATCGAAGGCACCTCGTTAGTTAGCTTTGTACTACAATTTAGTTATTATTTTTTAGTTATTATATATAAATGATGAACTATTGGGATTAAATTGATCAATATCAATCTTGCCCCGTTTGCAATCTTACCCCAACTTCACCTTACTTATTTGCTCGGTTTTGGTTTTTAATGTTTTTTTTTATTTTTGTTGTTTAGTGAATCGGGTACACAGCGTAAACGCATCGATGTTCGCAATGCTTTGGCATTGGATTATGCTGGATGGAATCGCAAGCGCAACAATGTTATCATAATACACGGTTTTAACGGCACAGAGAATAAGAGTCCAATTACCATTCTTCGCGATGGTAAGACACATTTATTAAATGATTCTTTTTGTAAAAGTTCTCTAAATTATTAGCATTTCTAACACGTAACGATTATAATGTCTTCACCGTGGATTGGAAGCCGCTGACGCAGTTCCCTTGCTATCTGTCCTCGTTGTCCAACATGCGACTAGTCGGCAAGTGCACAGCGCAATTTTACGCGTATATCATGGACCGCGGCGGGCTGGCGAAGAAGACGACATGTGTGGGTCATTCGCTCGGCGCGCATATTTGCGGCGTCATCAGCAATTATCTAGATATTAAGCAGTATCGCATCGTTGGTAAATCACTCATTCTTTTTTCAATTGCTTAACATTTCAAAACGTCTTTAATGTTATCAATTAGGTTTAGATCCGGCGAGACCGTTAATTAACGAATACGCGACGCCCGAAACGCGGCTGAGCGTTGAGGACGCGTACCAAGTGCAGGTGATTCATACGAACGCCGGCTTCCTCGGCGAGTCGAATCAGCGCGGTCACGTGGACTTTTGCGTAAACGGCGGCAACTCACAGCCGGGATGCGGTGGTCATTGGCTGCGTAAAATTTCCACGACAATTTCCTCAAATGATTGTTATATGCTAGTATTTTATTTTCAGATCTTTCACGATGCAGTCATTTTCAGAGTGTTTGCTTTTATGCGGCGACGGTGAAAGGCAGCAAAGTGCATATGGGAAGACCGTGCACTTCAACCTGCCCGAAACGCGGCTCCCATTGGGGTATTCTCCCCGGGAAGGTCATTCCGATGGGCCCTGAAGCACCTCTCAGGTGGGAAACTAATACAGACTTTCGTACTTCTTAAACTTTCAAAGTAAATGGATTTCAGTGCACGAGGAACTTATTGCGTGGATACTGGTTATTATGATGAATGTCCATTCCATAAAAACTGAACAACAACTAAATAAAGTAAATAAAAGCAGTTATATAAATTTGTAACCGGAAATTGTATTTGTAATTAATTAAAAACGCATTTATGCAAATTTAGAGCTGTTAACTTTGTAATTAATTGATCACTTAATGTCGATTGAATCTGTTATAACTCCCGAACATAAAATTTAATTTTCACAATAAATATTTAACTAATTTATGCTTTTACGGTATTATTAGCTTTTTAACGGCGTTGCAGAGAACCCATTACACGAAATTAATTAATATATTTATTTCTACGTGTTATATATTTCGTAGCATTCTCATCTCGTTCCGCATTGTGGCATTCCGTTCCGAAAAGTCGGTTTATATGTCAGATGGCAAGTTGTAGTATGTGCGGATGTGAAGCAAGTGCATGAAGCAGTCGAAATTTGAACGGGGCGCGCCCGCCCAATGCCAATGCCGCGCACGCATCGCACGCGCACGAAGATGATGATTGCGGTCAGCGCAGAAATCGCCGAAATTAACTGTGGCACACGCTTCTTTCACTTCTTCTAAGACTCTCTCTCCCAGCGCCGCGGCGCAAGTTTGGAGCTCTACTACTCTACTAGATGAAATTATTAGTAGTAGGTATCGCGCGATAATCGCAAGCGACAGTTAAATTTCGCTGCGGTCGACATTCATTTTAAGTGATCTGGAATTCAATTGATAGTGAAGAGTGAAGACCGTCAAGTGAATTTTAAATTGTTAAAGTTTACGATTGAGTAATATGGAACGAAATAAGATTTTGTCTGGGATTATTATCTTTGTGGCATTGTGCTTAATAATTGGTAAGTATCGTGTTAAATTTAATTCGTAATAAAATATTGCAAAGTGTAAACATTAGTTTAACAAGGCCGCGATTTATTGTAAGTTTTATTGAATGCTTTATTATACTTCGTAGATGAAGTCAATAGTGTTAATATGTTTGACGTTCGCTATTGGAAGTGCTTTTTAAAGAAGACATTTCAATGCCCCGACAATGATATTCGTTTTTATGTCTACACTCCGTAAGTGATTGTTAATTGAAATTCGGAGAGAAATCTAGGAGAAATTTTGAATTTGATAAAATATAGTGAAGGTGGCAAACACAATCGCATGCGAATCGACATTCGCAATAAGCATGCGATCGACTACACCAGCTGGAATCGCAAGCGCAACAATGTGATCATAGTGCACGGCTACAATGGCACAGAAGATAAAAGTCCAATCACTATTCTCCGCGATGGTACGCTCAAATCCTCTCAGAACTCACAAAAATCTAAATCTAAACAATCATTTAAATTACATTGAAAGCCTTCCTCGCGCGCAAAGACTACAACGTCTTCACGGTGGATTGGAAGCCACTCACCTTCTTCCCTTGTTACGTGTCGTCGCTGTCCAATACACGCCTGGTGGCGAAATGCACGGCCCAATTCTACGCGTACATCATGGACCACGGCGGGCTGGCGAAGAAGACGACGTGCGTGGGTCATTCGCTCGGCGGACATATCTGCGGCATGATGAGCAATCATTTGGACATCAAACAGTATCGCATTATTGGTAATCAACGGCCTATCATTACCCTTACTCGATACAATACTAATCTTATTGGTGGTAATTGGTGTAGCGTTGGATCCGGCGCGACCGGTGATCGCGCAGTTTGCGGCGCCTGATCAACGGCTGAGCCCCGACGACGCGTTCCACGTGCAGGTGATCCACACCAATGCTGGCGGGTTGGGCGAGAGCGGGAAACGTGGCACGATCGACTTCTGCTTGAATGGTGGCGTCAAACAGCCCGGTTGCGGCGCGCATAATCCACTAAGTATCTATTATCCTATACTACAATTGCGTAATTCTATTAAACAAGCCAACTACAAGCATGATATAATTTATATGATATAAACTACGAATAATGGTATAAGTGTTAATATGATGTTAACAGGGAATGCAAGATGTAGCCATAATCAGGCGGTCTGTTTCTTTGCGTCGACCGTGACGGGCAAGAAAAAGCATATCGGCAGGCCTTGTTCAACGTCCTGTCCGAAGGCACGCACCGGTAACTCTACTTGGGGTGTTCGACCGGGAAAATCGGTGCCGTTGGGCATCGATG
>JARJDR010014019.1:0-38872 GCA_030264135.1 Myllaena sp. GC000078 | reverse complement strand
GGCCTTCACAATCGATCGCCGCACGCATTTTCTCTGCGGCGTGCATTTAATGAGGACACACACGCACGCTTGCGCGGCACGCTTTTTTTGGGCACCGTTTCGCAATACAACTGCCTTGGCGGCAACGGCGCGCGAATCCTATCATCCAAAAACTTCATTTGCATGATGATGACAACGAGAGCGACTACATGTTTTGTTTCTAACGCGGGGGCGCGCAAGCAGGTGACTTACACTGATCCCGCCGCGGGACCGGAGCAACATTCGCCATGTACGCGGACGACACGGAGACGCACGGCCTATTAACCTTGCACTACGGCAAACACCATGCGACGATAGTCGACGAGATTCGCACGTGCTTCTCGTCGGAGAACTACGCCGACATGACGTTCGTCTGCGACGACCGCACCACGCTCAGCGCGCACAAGCTGATCATGGCGTCGGCATCGCCGCTGGTGCGGCGCATCCTCGGCGAGGCGGTGCACGCGCACGGCACCAGCGTCGTCCTGATACCGGGCATCAAGAGCAGTCATCTGCGTCATCTGCTCGACTTTCTCTATCACGGTCAGGCTTGCATCAAGGTGCGTTTTGTGTGTGACTGCAAAAAAACACGGTTTAGCGCCAATTATCCTTCTTGTTATCCTTCGTGCGCACAGTCTAGCGAGTTGGACAGCATACAGGAGCTGTTCGAACTGCTGCAAATCAAGTCGGACGTGTGGGAGTCGAGTACGCGCGAGGAGGCTAAGAAGATGTCCGAGGAGGGTGCGTGGTCGTCGTCCGAATGCGATACAAACACGTCGACGATCGCTGTTAAGAAGGAGGACCACAGCGGTGAGGATGACGACGACGATGGGGACGAAGAAAAGGAAGAAGGGGAGATCAAGGACGATGACGAAGAGGATGAGCGACGCGACGACGAAGAGCGGCGGACGACGGACGACGATGACGACGAGGAGGATGACGAGGACGTCGAGCGGCGGAGCACGTCGCCGAATCCGGTGAATCTCTCCCTCAATTCGAAATCGAACGCCGATAACAACAGCAGCGGCGAGCAACAATCACAGCCGCCGGATGTTGCGAATAGTAAAATTGAGGATGTATAACACAACCCTTCGCGAATCTTTGATATTTTTTTGCTCATTTGCGCCGCGCGTCTTTTGCTTTGCACGTCTGTTTCAGAGCGCCGACGAGCCGAGCGGTGACACCCTGAAAATCGGACAATCAACGGTGAAAATCGCGCCAAAAGTACACGAATTGTCGCAGTACCATCACCACCGGATGAAACGGAAAAGCATGTACGTGGAGCCGCTGATCGTGAAGCATCAGGAGGAGTTTGCGCACCTTAAGCCGCCGCTCATCGGCGACGGCAAGCTGATCTCGCTGGTACCAACCCCGGAGAACTACGTGGTGACGCCGCACCGCAAGCGTCGGCCGGGCTTTCACAACTCCCCAGCGCAGAATCCACCCTTTGTGCCCTTCTCCCCTTCATACATCAGCGATGACGGCGCACCGCACCATCACCACCATCATCGCTACAAAACGACACTGCAGCACCATCCACTGCTCGCCGCACACCATCCGCTCTCGTTATCAGCGCCACCGTTTCTCGTCGATCGCAGCGCGCATACGCCCACGCCGGGGCAGCATCCGGATGCGGGTGGGGGCGGTGGTGGTGCTTCAATTGACATTAAATATCGCCCGCCCAGTGCCGACCATCAGAGTGAACGCGAGACGGGGTATCCTGGCTTTGAGCACACATGGGGCGCATGGTCGCTATGCCAGGCACAGGTGAATGCGCCGGGCGCCGATGAACCGCGCGAACCACCGCCCGCGTTTCCCGCCAACGCCGCCGAGGAGAACGCTGAAACATCGCATTCCACCAGTAGTAGTGGCGGTGGGGGAGGTGGGGGTGGTGGTGGAGGTGCGACCGGCGCCTCCACCAAACCGGTCGGACCGAGCGGACAGCAAGTACGCGAGTATCGCTGCGAATACTGCGGGAAGCAGTTTGGCATGTCGTGGAACCTCAAGACGCACTTGCGCGTGCACACCGGGGAAAAGCCGTTCGCGTGCCGGCTGTGCGTCGCGATGTTCAAGCAGAAGGCGCACCTGCTCAAACACTTGTGTTCAGTGCATCGCAACGTGATATCGGCGTCGAACGACGGCAGCGTTGGGCGTTTCAACTGCTGCTTCTGCCCGCTGTCGTTCGAATCGCTGCCCGAACTGATACGCCACCTCTCCGGACCGCACAATAATCTGCTGCTGAGCAAAAATATGCACGAATTGAAATGACGGCGGCGCTTTTGAGAATCCCAAAACACACCCAAACACACACATATAACACATTCCACAACGGACGATCGTTGATCGATTTTTGATTAAAATTAATCGCTTAATTGTTTTCTGTGCGACGTTCGCGCATTACGTGTAAGATATAATACTACATAATGTAAAATTATTACTCTCCCGACGCATTCAAAGCCGTCTTGTGATAACGTGAGCCCGTAAGTGCCTTGCTGTAATAGGAATTTAAATTGATGATGAACGCGATCGAATCTGGACACTCAGGGATTTTAGTGTGGCGAGCGCAAGCAGGGGAGGAAGAACAAGGACTCGCATGTCCTTTTAACTTAGGTCTATCCACCCACACACACAAACACGCACAAACACCCACACAGAAATCTTCCTTCCTTGTGTTTTTTTTTTGTTTATTTAGTTGTCTCTTTTTTAATACGGCTCTGTATATAGTTTATATTTGTTGGTTTTTTTTTACGATGAAGTACTCTCTGTTTCTCTCAACCGACGCTGTGTTCAAAAAACGACTCGTGTACCTAAATGAAAAGGACGTTTTTTTACGAAAAGGACTCCGCAAACGCGTGGTGTGCGTGCGTTCGTGCGTATGACATGAGTGACAGGATTACCACAGGATATGTGCATCGCTGTCGGCTGGTCCGAAAGCGCGCTTCTCGTCGAACATGATTCGCTTCTCCTCACATGTGTCTAATTTTATATCAATTAATTTATTTCTTATTATGTTTTGTGTTTTGTTTTTTCTTTTTCTCTCTCTCGCTCTTTTTTCTTTTGAAATTTATTTCCTGTTGCGTATGTACGAGTACATCAGTGGACAATGCAAGAGTGTGTACGCGATACGCGAACGAACGAACAAAAGATGCTAAGCGCGGTGGAGAGTGTAACAATCGCGGATTTAATCAAGTTTCCCATCCAACATACACACCGTCCAGCGAGTGTGTTGCTCTCACGGCCATTCTTTCGCCGCCGCCGCCGTTCACTCACTTCCAAAACGCCCGCGCCCGCGCGCACGCGTTTTGTTTCAAACTCCACGTCGTCGTCGTCGTCGCCGTCGATGTCGTCATCGCGCGCGCGCAAGCTGAAGAGAAGGAGTGCATATTTTCCGCTCCGGCGCCAATCTCTTCACCTTTTCTTCGCCATTCATTCCGACGACGAACGCTCGACTTCTTCTTCTTCTTCTTCTTCTTCTTCTTCTTCTTCTATCCGCACATCCATCCGCTGCTCTTTTACTTTTTTCAATGCGCGGTGCCGCGGTGCGCGCTTTGCAGCGCGAGCGAACGAGGCCGCCTCTCTCACCCATTCGCCTTCATTTCACATTTCTCGTGCCCAATTACTATTTTTACTCGCTTACATAAAGTATTTAAAATTGCGCAAGCGCGCATTTTGCCGCCGCGCGAAAGCATCGTTCGACGCGAGTGTTTTTTTGTTGTTCGCGTATTGCACATGCGCCCGCGTATGTCTCTTTTCTCTCCCGCCCGAATTAATGTTGAATACTTTTGCATAGTTTTACAACCAAACTGGAGCATAATTCGTATATTTTTCTTTTTGAATATGCACACCAAAGACAAAGAAGGCGCTCGAGCGAATATTGCAACGAATGCGGATCGATTTCGCGCGCGCGCGGCGCGTTAATTTTGAAATTTGAACGAAATTCGCATCGCATCGAAATTTCTATTATGAGTGCGGTGCATGTGTGGCAAGCGAGAGAGTCGGCCAGCGCCAGAGAGCTATTGTAACCGACTGCTCCATTGCATTGCAAACGCCAAATTAGAAATCCACGGTGACGAAATGAAAAACGCGATCACCAAAACGATGAAAATTCATTTTTCACAATTTTTTTTGCAACGGACGACGGACAGCGAGCGAAATCGAACCGCTTAATTCATTGCTAAAGAATCTTTTGTAAAATATTTCCAAAACTGCGCTAGATATAGAAAGGAAAATGTGGTACAAAGACAAAACGATTGTGGTACGTTTATTTTGTTGTGTTTTTTTCTCTCGATTTTAGTTTTAGTATACGTTGTACACATTACCACCCACACACTTTTCCTTTGACTTGTTCTCTTGTTTAGTATTGTTTCTCTTCCGTTTAATGTCTCCGTGTAAATAAGACGATACATGCAATTTGTAAATAATAATATTTCGTAGTCTATAAGTATTTAAATAAAAAAACAAATCACTCCTGTGTGCTCTCCTCATTTGCACCTGCGAGTTGAGTTTAATTAGTGTCGCCCAGAATGAAAAAAAAAAACAACGCAGCGATCGACAAATTGGGTATTACTATAGTTGTTTAATGCACGGTTCAATATTGATATTGCGGCGATCGACCGGCGCGGCCTATGTGGCAATCGCTTGCTTGGCTCGATGGTGTGCGCCGCCCGCGTGGCATTAATTCATCGCGCATGCCTTCGTTCTTCAGCAGCAGCAGCAGCAGCAGCAGCAACGCGTTGTTGCGTCACCACCACCGCTCGCCGTTGCGTAATCTCCGAAGCCGCGCGCTCAGAGTTACGATTTCTATCAACTGTACTATACATACGTACGATACGTGCAACACCGAAGTACTCTCATGAAATTGAAACTTTCACGCGACGCAAACTTTCTGAAAACCACCATATGGAAGTTAATCGCCCATCGAACCCCATGAATTGACTTGATTCACTTAAAAAACCCTTTTGATCCGTTGAATTGATTGAAATACGGTTTTGTACGCTTTTCAACAAGACTTAAGTCGGTATGCGTAAGTTACTGAGCGTGTTCACCGGGTTGTCTATCGACAAATCGCATTGGCAGCAATTTATTCCCGCCCAACGACTTACAAAGTTTGTGGTGATTTATTCGTGCGAATTCCATACTTACATTGATCGCAGCAATAAGATTAGAATAGGATTTATTAGCGAAATATGGCAATCGCATTTTTTGTTACATTTAACAACAGTTCAATACATTGTTGTTACTAAGTAAAGTGCAACGCACCGATGAATTAGTATTCAAGCAATATAAACAAAAATCGAAAGTGTCAATAGCCGAAAACTTCAATTACCCATGGACGCAAGGTATTCTTTGGGCACGTGCACAGCACTTCTTCTCAAAGTTGATGACTCTTAGGTCATACGATTTGAACGGTAAACCACTGCGCGCGCGCGCACGCAGCGAACGAATATAATAATCATCATGCGCGCGTTCCCATGAGATGAAATAGCGTCCTTTTGCCATTGACTTCTAATCGCGGAACACCGTTGTTCGGATGGAGTTCAGAAGGCCAACGCAGGGCATTGCCATCTCATCTCATCCAGCATCGCTTCTACGCAAGGCATAAGTATGCAAAATACTACACGAAACCGTCAATAGATAAAACCCATCGTGGCCGCGCGCTCCCGCTAATGAGCCAAATGAATGCTAAGTCGACATTGACCGCGGCCGAAGATGTTGCCAGTTGCGCTAACGATATGCAAAACAGGCGGTACCAACGCACCGGCCGCCGCCGCCGCCGAGATGATTGATGTTTTCATTTTCATTCGCACCGGCCAACCGCACCTTCTTCTTCGTCTCCGTCTTCGGCCAAGTTGGTGGCGGCGGATAAGCGGTATATTTCGGTATCTTGATGGCGCGCGCCAAGTATAAAAGGCGTCTTCCGCGCCCGGCGAGCTCGCATTTCACGCATTCGAGCCTCACTGATATGGCGAACCTCCGGTGCGTTTTGATCGTCGTCGTCGCAGCGATGGGGGTGGCGCGCGCGCAGATCCCCAACGTCGGCTGGTGTCCGGAGTACCTGCCGATGACCGACTTCGACATGAATCGCTTCCTCGGCAAGTGGTACGAGGCGGAGCGCTACTTTACCTTCACCGAGGTGGTCAGCCGCTGCGTTGTTACCGACTACGCCAAGGCGCCCAGTGGCCGGATTTACGTGTCCAACGAGGTCACCAATCGATTGTAAGTCAAATCCACCCTCTAAAAACAGAAATAAAATACTTATTACTTAATGTTTCACTTTGCAGGACTGGTGTGAAGCGCATCATCAACGGTAACATGGAGGTGCTCGGCAAGGGCGATGAGGGCAAGATCCACGTCAAGTACGCGACGACACCCATTCCCACCGAGACAACGCTCACCATCCTCGACACCGACTACGATAACTATGCGGTCGTCTGGAGCTGCAGCGGTTTCGGCCCCGTCCATGCACGTATGTCTTCCTCCTTCTGCGCATCTCAACAATTAGTAAAGGGTACCTTTCTTTGCAGAAAACGCTTGGCTGATGACCAGGGAGCGCCTGCCGAGCGGTAACACCCTGCAGAAGGGTTACGGCATCCTCGACAAGTTCCGCATCAGCCGCACGTTCTTTGTGAAGACCGACCAGGAGGGCTGTTACCTGGCAGCGTCCGACATTAACGCAGCGAACGGTATCACAGCGCAATCGACCGTCGCCGAGTACTCCGGCACTGATCAGCGCGATGAGGCGGAAGGCGAGCGCACCGCTGGCCTGGTGGAGGCGCACAATGTCTACGTGTATGGCGACGCTGTCAAGGACCAGCCGGAAGTGCCAGTCAAACCGTCGACGCTTGAAATCAAACCTTCGACGCTTGAAATCAAGCCGGTTGAGGCGGCACTGCCCGTTGCCGTCGCCGAGCCCGTTAAAGTCGAGCCGAGCAAGGAGGAGAAGCCCATCGTCCCAACGGTGGTCGAACCCATCACCGTCGCCGAGCACATCCTCAAGGATGAGCCGATCGTCAAGCCGGAGGAGAACGTCGTCAAGGCGTCGTAGACAACAGGATAATTGGCCATAACGCGAGGCGTTCCTACTATTCCTACGATTATTGAACGCCCCTCCCACCTTTCAATAATTTATTACTATTTATTTGTAGTCGTATTGCGTGTAAATAAATTACGGTCCTTTTGTGTTTTTTACCACACAAAAATATGGAGTGTTTGTTGAGAGTTTGGCAAATATTTGTCGATTTTAGAAATAATTGCGCGAGTTAATGAGTGCGCGGCGGAGAAATGTAGTTTATTGCGCGCTTAATGAGCACGTGCGACACGTGTTGCGCGAGGAACCCGTTAGAGTGACCTTCTTGATTTAAATGTGCGTGAAGGAGGTCTCTATATTGACAGCGTTTTGCAGTTCGACAGGCGCACAACTGCTCTCAGCTTCGATGCGACGACGCGACAACATCACCAACGACGCCGTGATCAGCGCCTGTGTTTGTTGCGCGATGATCATCACGATCGCGCATGCACAGGTGCCGTTTTTCGGCCACTGTCCCGATGTGCCGACGATGAGCGACTTCGAACCGGATAAAGTTGGTAACACCGATACATAGTAAATTGAATATTGCTAATATTATCGATTTCGTTTTTAGTATCTGGGCAAATGGTACGAGGCGGAAAGGTATTTTGCTGTTTTCGAATTTGGCGGCAAATGTGTGACCGCCGAGTATGGGTTGGCGGATAACGGCGATTTGTCGATTGTGAATCGGCAAACGAGTGCGATGTAAGTTCAATAGATTTGTAATTAGCAGTACACATAATAAGTATTTTTTTGCTCGTCTTTTGTTGATAGCACCGGCATGGATTCAATGATTGAAGGTGTCGGAAATGTTATTGATCGTTCGGACGTCGGTAAATTAGGCGTGCAATTTCCCTCATTACGAAGTATGTATCTTTTACAATTTCTTTTAGTAAGTAATTTTGTTAATAATCATTGTTAAACAGGGTTTTTCCATTTTACGGCACCGTATTGGATTCTTTATACGGATTACGATAATTATGCGTTGGTTTGGTCATGCAATAATTTTGGACCATTCGGCACCAGTTAGTATTCGAAATTCGTTGTAATTTCATTGTAATTATTTAACTTTTTTAGAAAACGCCTGGATTCTCACGCGTACTCGGCAGCCATCACTCATCATCCTGGAGCAAGCGTACAAGATTCTGGATCAGTATGGGATTGACCGCCAATATTTTATTCGCACTGATCAACGAAATTGTCCTGCAAATTACTAATTTTTAATTTAAGAGCCAGTGCTCTATAACACTTGAAGATACCGTCAAAATATTGTTATTATTATTATTCGGAATTTGGTTTTACGTTGCTTTATGATATAAATAAATTTATATTACTAAGAAATAATTATTGTTATACTTTTGACCAATTCAATTCTTTAATAAATGAATAATTTTTTAATTCAAATAAGAAGTTCTATGCATTTAAAATTGATTGAATATTAGAATCAAATACATATAGCATACAATATTTATTTGTATTACCGTTTTGTGAAATGTAGGACAACTTTGCTTATAAAGGCGTAGTCCGACATAAAAACACAATGATTGATCTTGAAACCCGCGGATTACGACGTAAAAATGCAAAGAATACCTTTGAAAACTTAATTTTTTTAAAGCCAACGGAATAGTAGAGTTTTAGCAAGCCAATACGCAACATGCAACGGGTTTACCCTTGTTTTTCGCTACGCCAATTACAACCGCATTCCTCAGCGTCCTGCTACAGGTAGTCAGGTAGCGCGCGCGCGCTGCACACCTGCTATTACCTGCTACATATTGCGCCGTCCCCTAGTTCCCAGCAAATCGCACCGCACGCAGCCGCGACACAGGTAGTGTCGCACTTTTGGTAGGTCCTCCACCTGCGCCTATGCCGGCCGGCGCCAAAATTAAAGGGGATAGATTCCAATTGGAAATCATCCTAACTTATATCGTTTTTAACCGATTTCGATCAGGTTTTCAACTATGGATTTATTTTTGATGCGATTATAAATTTTCTTATCAATACGTACTTTCTCGTGCGCAAATTGATTTGTAATTAGCAGAACATAATAAGGAGGCGCAAATTGTTGTGAATTGCGCGGGAAGCGCGACTAACGGTCACAACCAGCTGGCGGCGCCGCATTCCACGTGGACCGCGCCCCACCCACAACCTGCCGCAACACATCGATGAAGACACCTGTAAGCCGGCGTCGAATTTCCTACACTTTATGGCGCCGCCGCGCCGTCCGCGACCTCCACGAGCATCCATCGGCTGGTATCGGGCTCGCGTGTGCGCGTATGCGCACTCGACGATTCTCGCTACATACTCGCGGGCATGTTTACAGTGTTATCGCGCGGGGAGAGAGCGACTCATCATCTGGAGCAGCACGCAGCGTATACAGCGAGGCACGCCAGCCAGCAGCGTGAACTTGTGCGGCCGCCGGCCAAGTTCCAATCGCGCTCGCCACGTTCGTCGCGTATCGTTTGTCGTAAACGCATCGCGGGCATAATGCGACGACGCGCATCGATTTTAATTGCTTAGTGTACATCTAGTGTGTTGTGTCTCTTCCGCGCACTGTGAAAACGCGCTCAGGATGGGCGAGATCGGTTCGTCGAGCCTTCTGCATCTGGGGGACATTGTGTCCCTCTATGCGGAGGGCAATGTTAGCGGATTCCTCAGCACACTTGGGTAGGCGTTTATCAATTCATTTACATTGCATATTATCATCGTTTTACTACTTATGCACTTGTTTGACTTGCAGCTTGGTTGACGATCGCTGTGTGGTATGTCCCGAAGCCGGGGACTTGACAAACCCACCCAAAAAGTTTAGAGGTATGTTTTTCCCTATTCATCTAATATGCTCGGATAGATCTGCTGGCATTAGCCGTAACACCGAAACTTGAAGAAGAAAAAGAAGCAGAAGAAGAAGTTGTAGTGCTGAATATTTCCGTATACTGTTCAATTTGTGGGCAGTATTTAAAATACCAATATTTACATTACACCGAGTTATACGAAACAGCTAATGTTTTATAAATAGAAATTTCCTATTAATGAGATAATATTATGGGTGGGACTTTTATACCAGTATGCTCATTGATATTTGGCATTTTAAATAAAATAAAACCTTAAATTTTGCTGAGAATATTATTTGTGTTTTTTTCATATATTTAATGCAAAAAATATTTTTTTCTTTCATATTTTCATTGGTTTCAAGAAGAATGGTGTATTTCGAAAGTTTTTGCTTTGAAGCTGTTTTAATTAAGTTAATGCGAACACCAATTAATATTTGATCTTTTTTTCTAATCTACATTTCAGACTGTTTGTTTAAAATATGTCCAATGAATCGATACTCGGCCCAGAAACAATTCTGGAAGGCAGCCAAGCAAAGTATGAGCTCCAACACAGACGCCGGCTTATTAAAGAGGTTGCACGTAAGTATGGCGCGCAAATAAACACATTGTGTTTGTTCTGTTGCACTTTTCGGGAAAGCATAAATTCTACGATCGTTACAGCATGCCGCAGAAATCGAAAAGAAACAAAACGACAGCGAGCACAAGAAAATGCTGGGTTCAAATGTGCCATACGGTACAGTTGTTCAACTTCTCCACTTAAAATCCAACAAGTACTTAACGGTCAACAAGCGGCTGCCCGCCTTACTGGAAAAGAATGCAATGCGTGTGTACCTGGATGCCAACGGCAACGAAGGTTCATGGTTCTATATTTTGCCCTTTTACAAACTGCGCGCGAATGGCGATAATATAGTACTCGGCGACAAAGTAATCCTCAATCCGGTGAACGCTGGCCAGCAAGTGTTGCACGTCGCCGCTAACCATGAGCTGACCGATAATCCCGGCTGCAAAGAAGTGAACGTGGTGAATGGTAGCACCTCGTGGAAGGTGACCCTTTTTCTTGAGCATCGTGAGAACGCCGAGGATGTGCTGAAAGGTGGCGATGTCGTGCGGTTGTTCCACGCCGAACAAGAAAAGTTCCTCACGATGGACGAGTACAAGAAGACGCAGAACGTGTTTCTGCGGACGACGGGCCGCACATCGGCGACGGCCGCAACGAGCAGCAAAGCGCTGTGGGAGATTGAAGTGGTGCAGCACGACCCGTGCCGCGGTGGCGCCGGCCATTGGAATTCGCTCTTCCGCTTCAAACACCTCGCTACCGGGCAATACCTCGCCGCCGATGTGGACGCCGATCAGACCATGGACCAGATGCGCACCAAGCTGCGTTCGGATCTCGGCTCGTCGGGCGAATCGCAGGTGTACCACCTGGTACCGGTGGCGTTTCCCAATGAGATCGCCTCGCTGTTTGAATTGGATCCGACGACGCTCACGCGCGGCGACTCGATGGTGCCGCAGTCCAGCTACGTGCGTCTGCATCATCTCTACTCCAACACCTGGGTGCATTCTACCTCCATACCCATCGACAAGGACGAGGAGAAGCCGGTGATGTCGAAGGTGGGCTGCGCGCTGATGAAGGAGGATAAAGAGGCGTTTGCGCTGATTTCCGTGTCACCGGTGGAGGTGCGCGACTTGGACTTTGCCAACGATGCATGTAAAGTGCTTTCGGCTCTCTCATCCAAGCTGGAGAGCGGTACCATCTCGCATAACGAACGCCGCGCTGTGACGACGCTCTTACAAGACATTGTGTACTTTGTCGCTGAGCTGGAGAACGACCAGAATAAAACGGAAGCGTTGGATTTGGTTGTTACGAATCCGAATCGCGACCGGCAGAAACTTCTGCGCGAACAAGCAATATTGAAGCAATTATTTAAAATACTACAGGGTCCTTTCATGTCAATTGACGGCCGGCCAGCATTCTTACGCATCGAAGAGCTTAATGACCAACGCCATGCGCCCTACAAGTACATCTTCCGGTTGTGCTACCGCATTCTGCGCCTCAGCCAGCAGGACTACCGCAAGAATCAGGAATACATCGCCAAACACTTTGGCTTTATGCAGAAACAAATCGGCTACGACATCCTCGCCGAGGACACCATCACCGCGCTGCTGCACAACAATCGCAAGCTGCTGGAGAAACACATCACCGCCGCCGAAATCGAAACGTTCGTTGGGCTGGTGCGCAAAAACATGCAGAACTGGGAGTCGCGCTTCTTGGACTACCTCTCCGACCTGTGTATATCGAACCGCAAGGCGATTCCCGTTACCCAGGAGCTGATCTGCAAGAGTGTGCTCAGCGAGAAGAATCGCGACATTCTGATCGAGACGGCGATCGAAGTGCACGAAGAGCTGCACGAGACAAACTCGCTCTCCGGTCACGACGACGACGACTTACTATTCGAACCGCTTGAGGAGGCGGTGGAAGAGCGCCAAGTGGTGCTCGTGTGGAACAACCGGAAGCGGCGCATGAGTCTCACCGGGCTGTGTCGCAACGCCAAACTGGGTCTGCGCGATGATCAAGCAATCCTCGACTACTACAAACATCAGCTGGATCTCTTCTCGAACATGTGCCTGAATCGGCAGTACCTCGCGCTGAACATTCTCTCCGAGCAGCTGGACATTGATCTGATTCTCAAGTGCATGGCGGACGAGACGGTTAGCTACGAGCTGCGCGCGTCCTTCTGTCGATTGATGCTGCATCTGCACGTGGATCGCGATCCGCAGGAGCCGGTGACGCCGGTGAAGTATGCGCGTCTTTGGTCGGAGATCTCGTCGAAGATGTCCATCAACGACTACGATCGCAACAAGAGTCCGGATGAGAATAAGGAGGCGGTGCAGCGGCGGTTCAGTTCGACGATTAGCTTCGTGGAGGACTACCTCTGCAATGTGGTGGCAAAGATGTGGAGTTTTGCTGATCAAGAGCAGAATAAATTAACGTTCGAGGTTGGTGGTTGCAGAGTGACAGTGTTGTGTGCGCATGGGTAGTAAAACATAGCCGTTTTTCTTTTTGCAGGTAGTTAAGCTGGCGCGAGAACTAATCTATTTCGGTTTTTATAGTTTTTCTGACTTGTTACGACTAACGAAAACGTTGCTTAGCATTTTGGATTGTGTGTCAGAGAACGATTTCGTCGATGGCCGTCTGCCGGTTGGCGATGTCGAATGTAAGTACAAGTTTTGGAGATTATGAAAGCGGTTGGATCCTATGAGGACTATTGTTGCAAAGCGCAATAATTATAATTATGACTATAAATAAGACGTGGTGGTGGAAGGAATGTGGGGTATTCGGCGCTCGTTAACGATTTTAAAATATGTGCGTGTGGTTGTGTTATGTAGCTCAAGATAACGAAAAGGAAAATGCGCACACTGCTACTGAGCGAGGTAAACTCGTCATTAATTCAGCATTCACTCATTGTCAGCATGTTGTTTGCCAATTTTCGGATATTTTTTAAACACCAGTTTTGTTTATATATGCACGCTTTGCAAACTGCAATTTTAACAGCGAAAACATCAGGACGAGCTTAAATTGCATGATCAAAGAAATTCTTCAATTTTAAATTTGAAATGTTTCCTTTTCTCTTTGCAATTTCCAGAATTTGTTTTTCTAATAATAACCCTCGTTCAAAACTGTTCTTGAACTGTTATAAAGTTTTTGTGTGCTTAAAATGTAACAAATATTAATTTGTATAGGTTCTAATTTACTTGAATTTGATTCATCTATAGCCGAAGGGGGTGTTTTGCGGACCATTGGCGGCATGGGAGCGGTGATGACCTCTTTAGCGCTTGGCCCAGTCGGGCGGTCCGTAGTATCCACAAACGGAACGGCACATGGCAAAGCCGGCATCAAGGAATACCCGTTAGTCATGGATACAAAATTGAAAATTATCGAAATCCTACAGGTATTTGAAGCAACCTTCTACCACTTTCCATTGAAATGACCAAATTCACTGCAGTTTATCCTGGACGTGCGCTTGGACTATCGCATCAGCTGCCTGCTAAGCATCTTTAAACAGGAATTTGACGAATCGGAACGCAATGGCACCGACCTCTCCACCCTCGGCAACAAAAGCATCGACCTGGAATGGATCGGCAGCCAAGCAGAAGGCATCTTCGGCAGCAGTGAAGAATGCGCCGTTCTCGATCTCGACGGCCATGGCGGACGCACATTCCTTCGCGTCCTCCTGCATCTCACCATGCACGACTACCCGTCGCTTGTCTCGGGTGCGCTGCACCTCCTTTTCCGCCACTTCAGCCAACGCCAGGAAGTCCTACAGGCGTTCCGCCAGGTGCAGTTGCTCGTCTCCGACAGCGATGTGGAATCCTACAAGCAAATCAAAGCCGACTTGGACGTGCTGCGACAGAGCGTGGAAAAGTCCGAGCTGTGGGTGTATAAATCGAAATGTGTCGAAGACCATCCGCCCCCGCCGACCGCCGATGAGCGAAAGCGTGAGCGGAAGAACAAGGAGGAGGAAGAAGACGCCGGTGGGGGTGGTGGGACAACTCCACGTAAATCACCGCCGGCGTTGAGCACCATCGAGAAGAAGGGTTCGGCGATTAATTTGGATGTGGGTCCTCCGTTGCATCCCGAACAGGCGGACGAGTACCGGAAGATTCAGTTGATCCTGAAGCGCATGAATAAGTTGTGCACGCAGGGTGCGTCGGCGACTTTGGTGAAACCGCGGAAACATGAACAGCGGTTGTTGCGGAATGTTGGGGTGCACACCGTCGTCCTGGACCTGCTGCAGATACCCTACGATGAGAAGGAGGATATTCGCATGAACGAACTCATGCGACTAGCGCATGAGTTCCTGCAGAACTTCTGCTTGGGCAACCAGCAAAATCAAGTGCTGCTTTATAAACACTTGGATCTCTTTCTCAATCCCGGGGTAAGTTTAGGGGTTTAGAACGTATTTTCTATATTAAAACAGACAATCTTCGGCCAGATTCGCGAGGCGCAGACCGTATGCGCAATCTTCCAAGACAACTCGACGCTGTGCAACGAAGTCAACGAGAAGGTCATCCAGCATTTCGTGCACTGCATCGAAAGCCATGGGCGGCATGTGCAGTACCTGAAGTTCCTGCAGACCATCGTAAAAGCCGAGAATCAGTTCATTCGCAAATGCCAGGATCTCGTC
Organism: Myllaena sp. GC000078; assembly: GCA_030264135.1. Classification (NCBI taxonomy): domain Eukaryota; kingdom Metazoa; phylum Arthropoda; class Insecta; order Coleoptera; family Staphylinidae; genus Myllaena; species Myllaena sp. GC000078. The sequence goes on along the minus strand of JARJDR010014019.1, from coordinate 23,774 downwards.
ATGCAGGAGTTGATCAATTCCAGTGAGGATGTGCTCGTGTTCTACAATGACAAGGCGTCGTTCAATCATTTCATAGAAATGATGCGCTCCGAACGGCATAGCATGGATGAGGGTAGCGCCTTACGCTACCACGTCGAGCTGGTGAAACTACTCGCGTGCTGCACAATGGGAAAGAATGTCTACACAGAAATCAAATGTCATAGTCTTCTGCCGCTGGACGACATCGTTGCGATGGTCACGCACCGCGACTGCATTCCGGAAGTGAAGGAGGCGTACGTCGGCTTCCTCAACCACTGCTACATTGACACTGAGGTGGAGATGAAGGAGATCTACACGTCCAACCACATGTGGAGCCTGTTTGAGCAGTCTTTTCTGGTGGATATGGCTGATATTGCAACAGCACCCATCGATCGCAAGCACCACGACAAAGCGCTGGAGAATTATGTTACCAATGGCGTGATGAATATCATCTCGACGTTCTTCAGCAGCCCGTTCTCTGATCAGAGCACCACTGTTCAGGTAAGCTGAGAGTGGTTATCTGGCACGCAGTAGACAATTATTTTGAATTTGGCGCTTTACAATACGTAGTTTTAGTTGAATTGCTCTAAACCTAAGCTTTTATATAATTTAGCGCCCGGATGACTATACTTCTCTTGATTGTCCTTGCTGGTTACTTAACTTATTACTTAACTGATTGGTGTTTCGGTTGGGGTGGGGTGGCGGGCTGGTATGTTTTATTTCTCTTTTGCTAGAAACATCTGCATGAGGCAAGGGTTTATTGGAGCGATGCGACAATGGACGACTACGATCCATTCGCGGCTGTTGCGCCGCTTAATTATTCGCCATTTCCTTCTAGCGAAGTAAGTAATTGATAGTGTGCTAGCCCGCTTGTCTGTTGGCTGATGATTGTTCGATGAGCACCCGGTGAGCACTGATTTGCACACAATTTTTGATTTTTTGGCGATGTTATCGATGTTTTGCACCTTTACAGCAAGAGCAAGCCTGATTTGTTTGTACTAGTTATCCTTTTGCCTCTCTACATACTAACTTACTTAATACACTGTGGTTTATTTGGTCTAATTAACACTCTAAGAAGAATAACTCTTTACTAAAACCTATTTTACTAATCTTAGATTAAAATCTTCGCTAGTAAACAGTTTAATAGGAATGGTGTGATTAGATGTAGATTGGATGGGATTTAATAATAATTATAGTTATGTTTTTGAATTGATAGGACACCAATACAATTATTAACAACATTAACAACAAATTATACTATTTGTGTGTACGGCGAACATGAAATGAGAATGTGACCGGCAAACAACGAATTCGTATTTTGCAGACCCGACAACCCATTTTTGTGCAATTGTTGCAATCGGCATTTAGAGTATCCCAGTGTCCATGGTTAGCTGCTTCACAACGCTTTAATGTTGAAAATTGTATTCGTACGCTCTCAGAAGTTGGTTAGTTTTACTTTATTATTACATCAAGATTTTATTTAATTAATTAGCCACTTAAAAAAAACATCAAATTCTTATTGTTTCACTATTTTCTAAACGTTTTTATTTAATTGGCAATTATTTGAGTCAAAATTAATTTGATTAACTGGCCATAACTTGTTGGAGCATTGTGGTGGTTTTCAAGTAATAATTGAAAATTTCCAGCAAAAAATCGCAGCATAGCCATTCCGCTTGATCTCGAAAGCCAAGTTGCAACCATGTTCAATAAAGCGACGATTCTGACGCGCCAAACGAGCAAATGGCTTCAAGCATCGAAGAATAAGATTGAACGCTCGCAATCACAAGTAATTTGCTAGCCAAAATTATAAATGAATAGTGTCAATTCAAGAATTTTTGATGTAGTTAATGCGTTTGGATCGAAGTATCATCGAAGGCCTCCAGGACATCGTCTCACTGCTGGAGGACCAGCTCAAACCTTTAGTACAATCCGAATTATCCTTACTGGTGGACGTCCTCTACCGACCGGAACTGCTCTTCCCGCCCGGCACCGAGTCCCGGAAGAAATGCGAAAGCGGCGGTTTCATTCGGCGCCTCATCAAACACACCGAAAAATTGCTCGAAGAGAAAGAGGAGAAGCTCTGCGTCAAAGTCCTCAAGACCCTACGCGAAATGATGGCAATCGATCCTGAATACGGTGAAAAGGTAACTCATCATAAACAACACGCTTTTTCTAGACCATCCCCGATAAGAACTCGAAATAATTTATCCATGATTTAATTTCGCAAAACATTCTTTTCCATGCGGCTCATTGTAGACGGAGAACGTAGCGGTATTAGCAAGCGATGGCGATTCGCAAGCGGTTAAGCACGCATTGTTACAGGGCGACGTGCTGCGCAACAGCCTGCTCACGCGCTACTTTGGCAAGGCGTTCATTCCGAAGAACGAGATCGACGTGACATCGATGCAGGTGTCGTCGCAGATGCACGGACCGGGCGCGAAGATCCTGAGTCGCGCTTGCTGCACGCTGCATGAGGTGCAAACGCATTTGGACAAAGAAGGCGCGTCGGATCTGGTCGTCGAGTTGGTCATCAAGTCTCTGAACTCACCGTCGATTTTCAGCGAAGCGGTCGAATTGGGTATTGCGCTACTCGAGGGCGGTAATCCGATAATTCAGCGCAGCATGTTCAATAAGCTGATGGGCGGCGATCTGAGCCAGGCGTTCTTTAAAGTGTTCTACGACAAGATGCGCGATTCTCAACAGGAGATCAAGTCGACGGTGAGCGTTAATACGTCGGATATGGCGGCGAAAGCCCACGAAGATAAGCAGGAGAGCAAAGCGGAGTTGGATAAAGCGGCGCGGAAGCAAGGCGGCAAGACGAATGGGATTCTCATCACCGAGGAGCTGCGTGATGAGTTGAGTCGTGCGGCAGAGAGCACATCGCAAAGTTATGCGAATGTGCGTAGTATTGGCGCGGCGGGCGATGAGAATTGCGCGATGATTGTCGGTGCAGTGTCCGCTTTCGAGGACATGCTCGCCGAAAAGCTGGAGAAGCATCGCGAGAGGGATGAGCAGAATTGCTTGTCGACGAAAATCCTGATTATGCAACCAATCTTAAGGTTTTTGCAGCTCTTGTGTGAGAATCACAATCCATCGCTGCAGAATCTGCTGCGGAATCAAAACAACAAAACGAATTACAATCTAGTATCGGAGACTTTAATGTTTCTTGATTGTATCTGCGGTTCGACAACGGGCGGTTTAGGTTTGTTGGGGTTGTATATCAATGAGAATAATGTGACGCTTATCAATCAAACGCTGGAGACGCTCACGGAGTACTGCCAGGGTCCGTGCCATGACAATCAGAACTGTATAGCAACGCATGAATCGAATGGTTTGGATATTATCACAGCGTTGATTTTGAATGACATCAATCCGTTGGGTAAATCGCGCATGGATTTGGTGCTGGAGTTGAAGAACAACGCCTCCAAGTTGCTGCTGGCGATCATGGAGAGTCGTGGGGATAGCGAGAACGCGGAGCGCATCCTTTACAACATGAATCCTAAGCAGTTGGTTGATGTTGCCTGTCGGGCGTTTCATCAAGAATCGTTGGATGATGATGATGAGGAGGAAGCGACCGCCGGGGATGATGGAGTATCACCGCGAGAAGTCGGTCATAATATTTATATCCTGTGTCATCAGTTGGCGCAGCATAATAAGGAGCTGGCGGCGCTTTTGAAGCCCATTGATGGCGGTAATGACGCCAAGACGCATCATGCGCTTCTCTACTATGCGACGCACACGGCCCAAATTGAAATTGTGCGTCATGATCGCACTTTAGAGCAGATTGTGTTTCCCATTCCGGAGATTTGCGAATATATTACAACTGATACCAAGTATCGCATCCTGACTACAGCGGAAAGGGATGACCAAGGATCAAAAGTCGCCGAGTTCTTCGATCGAGCTGACTCGATGTTTAATGAGATGAAATGGCAGAAGAAACTTAGAGGGCAACCGTTACTCTACTGGGTCAGCAATTACATGTCCCTTTGGAGCAATATCCTGTTCAACTGTGCCGTTCTTATCAATCTCATCGTGGCTGTTTTCTATCCTTTCAACGAAACTGTACCTGGTAAGCAAGCAAAATGGTCTTTTGTTCCATTAATATCGTGTTTTCTTTGCCATAGTTTTAAGCTCATCTGTATCGGCGCTGATTTGGGCGGCGATGACCTCGGCGGCGGCAATCGTGATAACGCTACCGCGCGAGGCCGGCATCCGCACGCTCGTCGCCTCCACCATCCTGCGCTTCATCTTCTCACTGGGCCCCGAACCGACACTCGCACTGCTCGGCACGCTCACCGTGCTGCTCAAGGGCATCCATCTAGTCAGCATCATGGGCAATCACGGCACCTTAACCAAATCCTACCAGCAGATCCTCGTCGACGCCGAACTGCTCTACCACCTCGCCTACCTGATCTTCTGCATGCTCGGCATCCTCATGCATCCGTTCTTCTTCTCCGTGCTGCTCTTCGACGTCGTCTACCGCGAGGAAACGCTGCTGAACGTCATCCGCTCGGTGACGCGCAACGGCCGTTCGATCATTCTTACCGCCGTGCTGGCGCTCATCCTCGTCTACATGTTCTCCATCATCGGCTACATGTTCTTCAAGGACGACTTCCTGCTGAGCGTGGACGGCGATCATGATGAGCACGCGAAGCATGCGGGCCCCGCCGACGAGTTTAGCTGCGAGGCGGCGGCGGATAAGTACGCACCCGGTGCGCATGCGGAACGCGAGCAGTTGCAGTGCCATCGTGAGGTGCGCGAGCGCGTTTGCGACTCGCTCATAATGTGCATAGTGACAACCCTCAACCAAGGGCTGCGTAATGGCGGCGGTATTGGCGATATCCTGCGCGCGCCAAGCAGCAGCGAAGGTTTGTTTGTCGCGCGCGTTGTCTACGACCTGCTCTTCTACTTCGTCGTCATTATCATCGTGCTCAATCTCATCTTTGGTGTGATTATCGACACGTTCGCCGATCTCAGGTCGGAGAAGCAGCAAAAGGAGCTGATCCTGAAGAACACCTGCTTCATTTGCGGATTGAATCGCAGCGCGTTCGACAATAAAACCGTCAGCTTCGAGGAGCATATCAAGTGCGAGCATAATATGTGGCACTATCTGTACTTCATTGTGCTGATCAAGGTGAAGGATCCGACAGAGTTCACCGGGCCGGAGAGCTATGTGTACGCGATGGTGAAGGCGTCGAATCTGGATTGGTTTCCGCGACTGCGCGCGATGAGTCTCGCGTCGGTGGAGAACGACGGCGAACAGATCGAGTTGCGCAGTCTGCAGTCACAGTTGGAAATCACACAACTGCTGGTGACCACACTATCGGGACAGTTGATGGAGCTCAAGGATCAGATGGCCGAGCAGCGTAAGCAGAAACAGCGCATGGGTCTCTTCAATACGGCGTACCATAACGTTAGCAATTTGCCGTAATAAGTCAAATGTTGTTAAGTGTTTTTGTCTTTTGATTTCCTCTTGATTTCTCTTATGTGTTGTGTTTTTACCATTTCTGTGCAATATTTTCAACATACATCGATCAATTCCACCGTATTGATACGGATGTGTGTAGTTAGATAGTAAAATTATTTAAAGAGATACTTATATCAATCAAATATGCTCAGATACATAAAGGAATAATAAATTATAGTAGACAGACAAGTGTAGAGGTAGAGAGAAAGAGGTAATACTCAAAAAGTTATTCTAAAGGCGGCGATACGGCGAGGAAGAAGAAATTTTAACTTATTTAGATGATTGTATGTATTCTGCGATGATGCTATTGTGCTAAAAGCAATCTTTAAATTTTCTATCGATGAAAAATGGTTTTTGCATTTAACTCGAATTAACCATTTTTGTCAATTGTTATAAATTATAATGATGAATTTCTTATTGAAATTTTGTTGTTGATGGCGTCATGTTTTCGCATCCAATGGTTTCCAGGGTATGAGCAATGTTTGTATATTCTATTTGAGATTAGTTGGGAAGAAATGAATACAGTAATAAACTAAATGTTGTCTGAACCCATTAATTTTGCTCTCATTTATGTGTTGTTATGCATAATCATTACAGGCAAGTTACTTTGTACGATAACGTAGGAAATTTACAAAAACTACCTAGGTAATTAAATGTTAGTGAACAATGCGTCATCTAGTGGTGATTCATACTTAAGGCTACTTAGCTCTCAAGTCGGTACACGCCGGCTCGCCGCGGACACCTCGTCTTGGGACTCCTTGCCACGAGCCGATTTGCCGCGGCGAGTTTGAAATTTTCAATGTCGAATACTTCCCGTCGAGGCGAGTTCGCACAATGGCGAAGAGAGTTCCGTGGCGAATTGAGTTCGAGGCGAAGTGGCCGCGGCTAGCCGGCTGGCGGAGAGGCGTTCCGCCGCGTGATGGAGGTGTCCGCCCTCAAGTCATCCTGCTCTCCTGATATTTACAACGTTACTTTTCGTTACTTTTCGTAACTTTACTGATTGATAATAATTTAAACCTAATTTATAGAAAGCACCCATTCTCCTTTCATTGTTAAGATTAGGAAATATTCGTCTCCAATCATCAAATATTGAACTTCGCGGAAGTGCGCTTGTTAATTACATGATAATTCACAAACATCATTAAGAAACATCAATCATTATATTCTTGTCATTAAACTCCCATATCACATCGTAAAGCCGAAACCACAATAATTGACTTTAATATCAATTCAAACACACAACAAATGATGGACAAGAATACCACAGAAAGAATTCCTATGCATGTAGTGTAACTTTTATCAAGGTCAGGATTTCCCTATCACGTCACCGCCCGTTGTCGTCGGCGTCACAAAAGCATTGTTGTTGAAATGTTGATCAGTCCCGGCGCTAATGAATCTTCGGCGCACGCTCGTTCGCGCACACAACCGCCCGGGATAAGTATGGTATTCGGTACGCGACGCGCTGTTTGTACGCGGCGAGCGATGCGGATTTGTTAAAACACTCGCGATCGATCTCCAGTTCAGTACGAACCACATCGTTGATCTCATCGTGTGGTCTCTAAGTAATATCTAAGTAATTTTTGTGCATTACGAACGTTGCGCAAAAGTGGATTTTAAGTAATTCCATCGTGCGTGCGTGTGCCACCAATTAAAACAAATTGAAATTTCTGCACGCCGTGCGTGGAACAGGTCGTCGTCGTCGACAGTTTTTGTTTGTTTGTTTGCTTCTTGGTTTTGCAATAAATTTGGACCGAAAAACCCGCTCGGCGGGTCCGAACGTGACCTTATCCGCTCTATCGCCGACCGCTGGGTCACGATCGGTGTTTGTGTTTGCGACCGCGCCGAACGCGCATCATCACCACCGACCGCATCGCGGCGCGTTGTCCTCGCGCTGGCCGAATAATTACGCGTACTTCGCCATGTCCGGACGCCATTGTAATTAAATTATACACTGTATACAAAACGGGATTTATGTTTCTTTATTGTTTGTTTAATAGATTTACACTTTGCGTTGCTGGCGATTTGCGCATGCTGGACGTTCGCCGACAGCAAGGATTTCAAACAGCGCGCTGTCGACGATGATGATGACTATATCGCCGTTTCCGATACCGGACTAAAGGACGAGTTTGATTGGCAACTCCTCAAGGTAACATCCAACCTAATAACAATTAATTATTAAACCATTTCTATTTTGTTAGATTTTAAACACTCAAAACAATGTGATCCTTTCGCCAATAAGCTTGAAAATCCTCCTGGCGCTTCTTTACGAAGGCGCCAGCGGTGTTACCAAGCAGGAGATCCAACTCGCAATGCGTTTCAATCAAGACGAAGCGGTGGTGCGTCAGGAGTTTAGCAAAATCGTCGATTCGCTCAGCGAGGATAACAGGTTCGGCTGTGATCAACAACAACAGCAACAAGGACGCGCTCGTAATCTACGCAAGACCGAACCCTACACACTAAACTTTGGCACACGCATCTTTCTGGATCGCAAAATGCAACCTCAACAGCTCTTCCAATCGAAGGCATGCGAAAAGTACAACACTCTCATCGAAGCGACGGATTTCAACAATTCAGCTAAAGCCGCCGATGCTATCAACGAGTTTGTCCATCGTGTGACGCTGGGAAAAATCGACAAACTCGTGCAGGCCGACGATCTGCGCGACGAGCAGATGCTCCTCGTGAACGCGCTTTACTTCCGTGGATATTGGACGCATCAGTTTCCGCGCAATCAAACACACACGGGCGGGTTCTATTTGAATCCGCAGCGCACAGCGAGTGTTGACTACATGGCGACCACTAATGATTACTTCTACATCGAATCACGCGAATTGGACGCCAAGATGATACGCATCCCCTACAAGGGGAAGAAGTACGCGATGGTCATTATCCTGCCGAATGCCAAGGCTGGTTTGAGTGCGCTCATTCAGCGCCTGGATGTGATGCGACTCAAGCAGCTCATGTTCTTGATGGACCGCCAGAGCGTTGATCTGGTGCTGCCCAAGTTCAAGTTTGATTTTCAATCGCGCATGAGCGAAACGCTCAAGAGTGTAAGTTAAATGCAAAATGGATCTCGTTGCGGTATTAATTGATGAGTTGGGGAGATGTAGATGGGGATGGTTTCGATGTTCCAACAAACCGCCAGTCTTCCGGGTATCACGCGCGGCAATGAATTCCGACTAGCCGTCTCCGATGTGATTCAAAAGTCCGGTATCGAGGTGAATGAAGAGGGCAGCACAGCGTTTGCTGCTTCCGGTAAGCAACGGATAAAATCTTAAGGAAACAAAACTAATAGTTTTTCATGGGGCAGATATTCATATTGGGAATAAATTTGGCGATGCGCAAGCATCCTTTAACGCCACGCACCCGTTCGCCTTCTTCATCGAGGACCAAGTGACACATACGATCCTCTTCATGGGCAAGGTCGTCAACCCGCTGGAGTCCGTCAGTATGCCGCTGCCATCGCGCTTTGGCGACGGCGATGCCCGTAAGTACCAACTCTAACTCTTAACCGGTGATGGATGTGCGTATAATAGATTATTTGTACTTGTATAACTTGTGTAACGTAGCTAGAGTAAAAATAAACCGAATAGAAACCGCAAGGAACATAACTAACGCGAAATTGCATATGCAGCATGTGTGTGTTTGCGCTTGTGTGTCGGGGTCGGATGATAATCGTTATAAAAACAACAACGTAGTAAGTAAGTAAGTAAGGCGAAAACTGGTTATATAAACTGTTTGGGAATTCCTATGTTAATGCGATCGCCGATAAACACGATCTTTGCGCCGCGCCGATACACAACAATGCCTCGCAATAAACGAGTTCGCTAGGCAGTCGTCTCGAATCCTTCCACGGGCGCAAAACGAAAATCGGCCCCGTATAGTCAAATTTGTTGCGCTACGGAACCATCGATAATAAAATGTTGCGTTTTACGTTCATCGGCTGGGTGGTATTAATCCTGTGCTTTCGCCGCATGTCTGCCGTAGCGACGGCCAACTTTCCGGCGGTGCAGGAACAGAGTTACGTGCCGCCTCCCATTCAGCATCACTCGCAACCGCCGCCGCAACAGCAAGTCTTCAGTCAGTCTGGTGGCGCTTCCGTCGCCGATGAGCCGTTGAGCAAACGCTTCAACTTCTTCGATTTGGAACTCTTACACGTTAGTGCCACCTCACTTATCCTGTGTTGTCTTTAATTCATGATCTTGGTATACAGCATGTCGCCCTGTCCTCATCACCAACGGAAAACGTCTTTGTTTCACCGGCGAGCATTAAAGCAACGCTCGCCATGCTGACGGAAGGCGCCAAGGAGAATACAGCAATGGAGATCTACAAAGCGCTGCGGCTACCAATGCAACCGCAATACGTGCGCGATCAATTACGCACCATTCTCTACGACATCTCCGATGGCAATCTCATCTCGGCGAACGGCGTGTTTGCGTCGAATAAGCTGCGCATTAATCCGGCTTACCAGCGCGCCATTCAAGAGTTCTATCATTCGGGCGTACAGTCGGTGAATATGGAAAACAGCGCGCAGACAGCCAGCACGATCAATTCGTGGGTGTCGTCGGCGAGTCGTGGACTGATCCAGGAGATCATCTCGCCGGGTGCGATCGATCGCGAGACAAAGATTGTCGTCGCGAATGTGATGTACTTCAAGGCGATTTGGCGGTATGCGTTCGATCCGACACTCACCACGACGCGATGCTTCACGCTGCCGACCGGCGAATGCGGTTATGCGTACATGATGCAAAACAGCCGCGAGCTGAACTATAAGTTTGTCGCTGAGATTGATGCGCATGCTCTAGAGATACCTTATACTGTAAGTAACACAACCAAATTACAATCCGAACCAAGTTACTGAAGGTTTTTCAATAGGATGATTGCGCTATGTTGATTATCGTGCCGCAAGTGCGTAACAACATTAACGCGCTGATGAAGGACATCCAGCACATGACCTTCAACGGTATTGTCGATCAATTGGAGCATCAGGAGGTGTTTTATGAAATTCCCCGGTTTGAAATCGAAAGCACCACTCCCCTAGTTCAAAATCTGAAAAATGTAAGTTTAAACCGTCTAAAATTGGGTAAAAATGATTGAAAAAATGGTTTGGTTTAGTTGGGGATTAAGGAAATCTTCACGGACAACGCAAATCTCAGCGGCATCGTGAGCAATGAACGCGTACACGTTGACGACATCCTGCACAAGACGAAAATCCAGGTGAACGAAGAAGGAACGGTGGCTGCGGCCGCGACCGCCGCCATTGTCATCCCGTTGATGGGCTCCGCGGCGCCGCGTGTTGTCGCCAACCATCCGTTCCTCTTCTTCATCTACAAGCGCAGCAATCGCAACATTGTGTTTGAGGGCATTGTGAATCAGCCAACATTGGCGCCACCCACGCAAGCGGCGCCATTGCGCTCTACATATCCGGTGACGCGCAACAACCTGCGACCCGGCGTCGTTTCCCAACAACCCTACCATTCGTTTTAATCGCGTTTACTAACCAACCCATATAAGTTCTCACCTGTGCGCATAATGTCTAGTAATTTACTTTTTTGACCGATTTACAAACAATAAACTAAGATTTTTTAATCCTTGCCCACGAAGTTCACTTCGCCGTCGTAGCCGTTGTCGGGAATGTTATTGAGGAATTCGATGTAGTCTTCAGGGAGCTTCGATTCCACAGCGCCATTGCGGATGATTTTCATGTAGATAGCGGACGGTTTGCGTGTTTCGGGCAGGTCGACGAGGTTCTCGCAGAGTGGAGGGTTCTTCACCTGTTGGTAAACACGGCATTTGGTGCAGACGCCGTCGGGTGACTCGACGATGACATCGAGTGGAAAGTATACGTTTTCTGGGACACCTTCCTGACTGAAATCATTGGTAAAACAACTAAAATTGAATTAAAACGAATGCAATCAACGTACTCATCTAAAGTTTTCATATGTTCGTTGGACATCTCGTAAATGGCGCCCCACACGTGCGCACCCTTTGTGGGGATGATGGTTGCCGCGGCGCCCTTCCATCGTTGCGAAAAATAGTTGAAATCTAATCTATAATCCTAAAACGCGGCATTTAGTAAGTAATAAATACGGTCCTGAATCTGGACTGTCATTAGAATTATTATCTAGGTCACTGGCATAACCTTACTGTATCGATTTGGCAGGATAGATTAGAATAAGAGTGGATAAAAAGGAATCACCTGTAATTTGCCGATGCCCCGCTTGACAGCCGATGGATTCTGGATGTGCAGACGCTTGGTCAGTAGATTGCTGCCGTAGGCGAAATACATGAAGGTCTTTGGCATGATTGCGCGCTGTTATCACATCAAGTTGCGAATATGTGGGGAAACAATGCCGTTTCGCCTACAATTCCCCTTCACTCGGTAGCTAGAATACTTGTTGATAAACTACTTATTGTAAACAAGCTGGAATGTTAATTAAACTGATATGGTTGATAAGCTTGACTCATTAGTTTTCACAATTAGTTTTCTGTGTCATTTTCCACGAGATGTCGCAACACATTTCAAATTCAAACATTAATTAAAACATTCATGATTTAAAATTATTTCTAGCATGTTTCCGTCCAGCAAAAGTGTACCAAAAAACACGCGCGTGTGCAATTATTTACATAACCGTACGTACCAGTACGGTAACAGCCATCAGAAATATAGTCCACATAGATTGGGATAACAGTAACATTAATATGTATGCTAATTATCACATCACGCCGATGCGGCACGTTGAGCATGGCGAGCGCATTGCTGTCCGCAATCGCCGGCAAACACTGCCAATGTCCGAATCCTCAGAATCCAAAGATGCATTCGTCCATCTGGGTACTGCTTTTAGTCTGCTATATAACTTTTATCTCAGGATCACCCACATCCTTGCTTACTAGCGCCTATGCAAAGGTCGCCAAATGGGGTGCGAGTTGGAATCAAGCGCCGGTTGAAGAAGGCAGAAGCAATGGACAAGCATTATACACGCAACGGTAAAAAAAACTATTTTATAAAAGTGATTTTCTGTTTTGATTGATTAATTTTAGATCTGATGTGCAAATGAGGCATGGCCAGAATTTACAACGCGACAACAATGTTGTCTATCATTATCCTTCGAAGAATGTAGCCAGTAAAAAAGAGGATGGCTTTCAGGATCGTTTCAATCCACCGCCAATTTTTCTCTTTGGTGATAATGCCAAGCGAAATATCCCGAATGTGCAAAGTGTGCAACATGTTCATGCCGATCACAGTGAGGATCTGCCCGCTCCGGTGTATAATCGGCCGGAGGACAGCAGAGTGTCTTATAATTCACCGATTAATTCCTATAATCCGGTGGCTTCGGGTATTCCAGATAATTCGAAATTTTTGTATCCGAACAACGTCCGCGACACATCCGTGAATGATAACAAGGATAATGGTTATGTTTATGGTGCACCGATTTTACCTACACCACCACCGCCAGCACCCTCACCGAAACCCACTTCCGCCGCTGAACCAATGATCGACTCAATGATGATGATGAAACCATTCAAATTCCCACCCTACGTCTATGACAACAGCAGTGGTGAAGTAATCCTCGATCATCCACCATCCGGACAGTCCGAACAAGATCATAACAAAGAAGAAGAAGGTGAAGAGGCGCCACATCAAGATTACCAATACGACAATGGTGGTAATGGCGGTGGTAATGGCGATGATCCTGGATCCAATATGGCTGACGATCTACCCGAATACCTCGATCACGATCCGCACACAGACTCGAAATACAATCATTATCCGTCCTTTCTCTCCTCGTTTCACGATCACGCACATGAGTACTTTCATCCAAAGCCGCCGACAACCACGACAACCACGACAACCACAGAGGCGCCCGCCGAGGACGAGAATCGCGTGAATAAAGGACACTACAGCTATTATTATCTCGGCCGCAAACTCTACTACATCCCGCTGTACTTTAGCGTGTATTTCATCGTCTATATCACGGTGCTGATTTGCAAATCGATCGCACGACACAAAGTCAACTTTGTTCACGATTTGGACAATGTGAATAAAGGCCGCAGTCTGGAGGAGATCGCCGATCGCACCGAGCGTGCAATCATCGATTTCCGCCGACGATTTCTCGCCATGTGAAATGTTCTTACTGTATAAACTTTTGTAAAATGTTCCTTATCTCCTAATAAATAGTTTATTGATTGATTCGCATCGCACGCATTCGTGCGGAACGCGTAAAGCGTATACCTTTGTTATCGTCTTGAACTTGGTGGAGGACAACATTGAAGCGGTGATGATTCAACATTGTAAGAGTATGATCGCATGATTGACATTGATTACTTAATAACAGTAAACATGCCATGGTGCATTGCAGATCCGTATCTACACTAATTCAACGGACTTCTGTCTATAAACAAATTGCTAAATATTTGAATTATTCTGAGGATTTCCATAGATAATGGAGAGAATTCTCGAAAATAATTAGTGTACACTTGTTGTAGTAGTAAAATCATTGCATTTAAACAACAAAGTGCGAATTAAACTAAATCGCAGACGTGCTAAACACTTGCTGGCTCGTCACGCAACAAAGTTGCATCGTAACAATACCCATATAAAACATCAACGCATAATTGATCGCAAATAATAGTAGGGCAAGTCCATGTTAAGTAATGAGAATTACATGACCACCCTTGAAGCGTGTCATTGAACACCACATACCGCCTCGAGATGATGCTACATCATACCTTTTGTTGCGCGGTATTTTTCCAACATGAATATATTGCTATTGGAATGATGTAATCGTCAAAAAATCAATTAAATTCCACATAGTTAGGTATAATGTTACCAATTAGCTTTGAATAAATTTATTTTTCTTCAACATCGTGACTCGTCAATAATTCCCTCACAGCCGACCGACAGGATAGCGTCATATCGATTAATTAATTAACACACGCCGTACGCATGTGTTATGCGTGTGTTCCAAACAAAACAATAAGCAAGTAATGTGATTTACCGTTCACAAAAGTTTGGACAGAGATGGGATTCGGGTCCAACCACTAAGTTAATTATCGCGCCCAAGAACAGAGACAGGGAGGGAGCTGAACCAGATACACGTGTATGTGTACCAAATTGATTATTTGCTCCGGCCGATACCGTTACGGATTCGTCGTCAAAATGTGTTAAATGCTTGAACTTAATACATGTGATGCGCTCGGGGGGCCGAATGGGCTAGCGATGATGGTCATTTCCACGACTGTAGCGTTGGTTATGCACGTGCAGCCTCTAAAGAACAAAACCAAGAAGAAGAAGAAGAAGAAGAGTGATTAAGTGATGATATTTCGGTGATAGCTTTGGGATAATTTTAATAACTATGCGTGTGTTGTTGTTAATTTATTGTTGGATGTGCGGTTGTTGTTTCGTGCGCGCGGCAAGTTTGCAAAACGGCGCGACGACGCAAATGACTTTGTTGACGACGACGCCGACGGGGTCAACGCCAAGGTGGTTTCCAATATTTCGATCAAGTAGAAAGTGCAACAATATCAGTTTTAGAGAAGCGAATCAAAGCGATGAACAAGATTACGATCAAGAGGATCTCAGCGACGATGAGGATAATTCGCTGGCGATCCAGGATGAAGGCAGAGCGGTCAAAAACGATCTTTGGGCTGGCTACTATGATTTTTTGATCAACGAGGGTTCCTTCAAATTCTGGGCGGCGTTTCAGGTGATTTGAAACGCTTATAAACTCGTCCGGTTTATAACAAGTAACAAGATAATAGAAAAACTAATTGCTGTGACGAATAATGCGATATTAAACGCGAATGAAGAGTGACAAGGAAGCCAGCAGCCTGTGTTGAAGATGCGCCCAAGGTACTAATTTCGTTTTAATGCGTTTAATAACGATGATAATCGCGCACAGCGGCCTTCCCGCTGCGATTTATTTCGCGCGGCGTGGCATTGCAAACGCGCGCAAATTGCACATCGTAAATAGTGTATGCCACCTCCGACAACAGATCGGATATGTGCTCCTCTTTGTATGTAAATTGCAGGCCCGAGCAAAAATTATAATTAGTATGATTAAAGCTCAGATGGCATCTAATTTGATTTTGCTGGGCTGCACGACGTAGGTACCTACAGTTATTATTGATAATTTCACGACCGATAGGCTTGCAGCAACAACAAAGAAATGCTGCGCCTTAAAAAGAAGCGAACGAATCAAAAGCACAAATTGTAGAAACAACAGGTTGCAGGGTGACTGTAAATATTGTATTTTTCTCTTTGGCAACGCCCGTAGTTGATGAAGGCGCAAAAGGAAAAAGTCATGATGCAAGAACAAAAGCTTATCCTTGATGCTCATCATCTTCTTGTTTTCCGCTGGCGTACTCGTAAAACTAGATTAAGAAACTGTTATACTCGCGAATTAAAAATTAATCATGCGCGAAAGATGTGGGTAATTGAAAATTGATCTATGATTAGTTGGCGACAGCTGTGCTGCTCATCTACTCGTCCATCGCGGCCGTGTGGTATGCGAAATTCAATCCGCTGACATCAGAGTACGACTACTACGACGACTTCTTCTTCAAGCGGCGATCGTTGGACACGTCTTCTGCTTCTTCTTCTTCTTCATCGTCGGCATCGGTCGGCACGTGGTTGGCGTCGACGGCGCGCGGTTGGTTTGGTGGACTCGATGCGCGCACCTTCCAGCGCATCCTGGACGCCATCGCCAGCGAAAAATACTCTTAACTACCTACCTCTCCTCTCTATAGCTCTCCTCCAATTTTAGTTGTTAAAAGTTAAGATTTTATCGATATAAAAAAAACAAAGATGAGAAGAAGAACAAGAAGAAAAGGAAGAAAAAGAAGAAGAAGAAGAAGAAGAAGAAGGAAATGCAATATCTATTTTGTACGTAATTGGTTTTTCATACGTCGCAACGGAATGTCGAATAAAAGCGACGATGCCGTAATAATAAGTACCTACCCACCACAGATCCCGAGCGGTAATGCGAAATTCATGTAGGTTTAGTATTGCGCAGATGGTAAGCAGGCACTGCGATTTTTCCCAACAGTAGCAAACAGCAGGTGACACTTTGGAGCGGCGATTTTTTTCCTCGCATTGCCACATATTGCACTGCGCCACACGACGACAGACGACTTGGATGGGTGCCCTTGATGGCCATCATCTTCGCTGCTGCTGCTGCAGACCATTATTGATCTTCTTCTTGTTCTTCTTCTTCTTCTTCTGGCTGGCTGCAGCTATTGTGTCGTTTTGCACTATTTGCCAGCATCACGCTGCGATGTGTGGTACTTACCTACCTACCCGAAGGAAATACTTCATTAGCTCTTCTATTTTCATTTGCGTCTTGTCGCGCTCAGCATCCCTCTCGTCCCTCGCGTGTCAGAAAAGTGTAGCGCGTGTTTGTTTCATGCGGCCCCGGAATGCGTGCGGTGTGTACCTACAAGAAGAACAAGAACAAGAAGTCGTTGAAGAAGAACACCTAGGAGAGAAGCCGCCGCCGCCGTCGACCGGACGAACGGACGAACGAACGAACGAACGAACCGAGCGGACGCGGTACCTCGTATGTACGTGAAGTTAAAGTTAATGTTAAAGTAACGCCGCACGGTCTTATCGCGCGCAGTCGCAAACCGCGCGCTCATCACGACTCACGTTAAGACGTTACTCGCAAAGTTCCAAAAGTTTACGTTAAGGATTTTACAAAGTGCCTCAATGCATAAAAATCCAAAGAACAAAGAATCGATTACTCTCCGCCTGCTTATATAATCATACAATAAACAATACCGAAGGTGAGAGATACCAGTCATACAAACAAATCAATTATTAATCGCCCGCGTCGTAAATGACCGGCGGGCGCAGGTGAGCGCGAGCCGGCTCACGCGCGCACTTCATTTACATCTATAAAACTTTTGTTTATGTGTGTGGATGTGTTTGATTGCAAACGTGTTGCTTAATAAATCGTCGTGGGGCATATCATGACTAATGATGGACGGCTGAGACGCGCCGCCGACGACGCCGCCGCCGATGCGTCCGTCGATTGATTTAACAAAGTCGCGCGCGTCGTGTTGTGAACTTGATTAATACCGCAACACCTTCACCGCGATATCAATAGCAACACAGTCTCATCCAACCACCGATCAACTAAAATCATAACTATGCATTAAAAAATAATAACTACGTTAATTGCGTGAAGTACGAACGTAAATCTAACGAGCGAGTGGTGATTTGAATGCGCTGCAATGGATAACTACGGGACGCGCTACAACACGCATGCGAAGGGTCGACCGTTGCCGAAGAACAATTTCTATCATGCTACCTACGGACGCACCTATCGACAGCAGGTGAGCGAATTGTCGTCGAAGTCTAAATGACTTGCGCGAGATAATGAGCGCCAATTTTTCGGTGCGCTGCCGCAATTATCAAGCCGATGTAAATTTCGGAAGTCATTAAAATCCAACAGCCGAAAACGAGTTCATCATCAGCCCGTTCGCCCGCCCATCGAGCGCGCCCGCATTTGTTATTATTACATAATCTAAATGTTGTGTTGGTCGTTGTGGCAATGTTCGTATAATTGCAATAATAATAATAATAAGTAAATAATTTCGGGCGGAAAAAGAATGCCGTTTGAAAAAGCCATTAGGTTGTAATATTTGTTATAATAAATTTCGTCAAAATGCTCATCATAAAAGCGTCGCACTGGTATTGTTCGCCGTAATAGCAGGCAGTCCTTCAATCTTTCGAAATTAAATTTTGCGCATGCAATAATAGGCTCAACGGTGACGACGACTATAAAACGTAAAGCGCGCTAGGAGTACGCTAGGGCGGCCGTTTCGAAATTTATGTGATTACTTTTCCGTTTGAGTGTGTGTTTGCTTACTCTAAGGACAGTACTCTAGGCAAAGAAGTTGACCTTGCCCTTGCCCTCATGCGTATGCCCTTGGCAAAGAGACAAAAGCAAACATTTTTAAATCAAAGCGCTATTTCTTTTGATTCCGTCTCGTGACAACGTTCAAGTTCATTGAAGCTCGATAACGAAGCGGAAAAAAATCCACATCACGTTGGACATCGTGTAGAAATTCGAAAACAACGGTACTCTTCTTCTTCTTCTTCTTCCTGTCATTTTAAACTCGGCGCCGAACTCTACGGATGACTTAAGTGAGTTAAGTCAACGCAGGCGCGATTCACAACGGTTGCGCCAGCATGTGAGAACACCGCCGGAATATAATGTATGAATAAATTTACAACTCCCACTAAACACTACTTAATAACTCTATAAATAAGCGACGCACGCATGCGCACCAAGGGGGAAACGTAGAGGAAGACGAAGGAAGAAGAACGGTGGTATGCGAAATTCACTCAGCGGCGGCGTTTTATGCAAATCGCCATTCAACCTGAGCTCTGCGCTCTACGCTCTGCGCTCCCTTCACACACACATCACGCGCGTGTGCGCTTCCGGCTGCGCTGCACTGCCTGAAAACCGGTACGACTTAAAAGGTGATGCTCCCATCGAAGGATATTAACCTAAATTTCATGCGCCGTTATATGCGGCTCGCTGTGGTTTCACTTGCAGCAAGGCCCCTAAATAAATCATTAATCAAGTGGTGAAGTAGTTTTTTGCGCATTGATTAAGCGAGAGCTAGAAACGATGATTAAAAGGTGATCCACTGACCCTTAACCGGCGTCATGTCGTCGTGCAATCAAAACGGTTTCGATGCGCTGCGTGTCATGCTTGGCCAGTTTTAATGTCGATTTTAACTAGCGATTAGCGCACGATGCCGTCGCAGATTGAGTAAATTCGCGCATGGAAACCGTGTCACCATACATCATCATACATACTACATTTTAATGCGAAAAGTAATACTTATTGCATACGCGGATGTAATGCGAAAACCATGGAATGCATCGGAAGGAATATATGTCAGATTCAAATTGTTTTCTAGCTGTAAAACTCAAATGCGTTAACAATAAAAAAACAGCTCTGCTGGCTGGCTGCATTTGTCTACCGTTTTCTTCGTGTTTTGTTTTAAGTTGATACTTTTTTTTGTGAGTACAAGAAATGTTACATGTTAATTCCGTTTGCTTCTTGCACGCGTTTCAATCTGCCATTCGCCGCTCTACTCTTCTCATTTCGCGTTTCGCGTATATCATTCAATTAAACCTTCAACTGCAGGATAATGCATGCGTTTGCCGTCTTCTGCGTAATCTGCAAGCGCGTTGCTGAAGGAGGAAGCGTTGCATTCAATGAACATCATAATAAAAGGCATCGTGCGCAACACGCACGCAATACAAATGGTCCATCGTTTATTCGCAACACACAAGCGAAGTGTACGATGCGCGCGGTGTTGAGTTACTTAAGCCACATATTATCAGCTGCAACAACAAGAATTAATTTATGCACCGCGCCGCGTAGTCTATCAACAACTCTCCACCGTGAACTGTGTTGTAATTGAAATCTTACAAAAAAACCGCAGACAGATTTACGACAGGCAAGACAAGAAATTGTCAATAAACCACAAGAGAAACAATCCTACGTCCGAGCGCGAATCGTAAATTACTCACTGTCATCACAACGATTCAATTCCAAACGTACTTAAGTCATAAAAGCACCGCGGTGAGGAAGGACTGGAGAGGAGAGGAGAGGAGAGATGAAGAGGTCATCAAAATTAATCGATCATCTCCTGTGCGCGCAGTGGTCAACAACCGTGATGTCCCCAAACAATTTTCGGCTATTCACACGATCATTAATTACCGCGACGAGACGAGACGTGTAGTTGCGCCTTTTTCTTCTTCTTCATCAGCGTCTTCCTCTTCGTCTTTTTCTTTTGCTTCCTTTTTGCG
Source organism: Myllaena sp. GC000078 (assembly GCA_030264135.1). Lineage (NCBI taxonomy): Eukaryota > Metazoa > Arthropoda > Insecta > Coleoptera > Staphylinidae > Myllaena > Myllaena sp. GC000078. Next base: position 3,459 of record JARJDR010014019.1, on the reverse strand, counting down.
TTTCGCGCGCGCGATACGCGAGGAGCGATTACACTTCTTCTCCTCGGCTGCCATTGACCGTTGCAGGTCGGAGCAGTGGACTCTCCCGTGCGCCGTGCGCTCCTCGACACGAGGAACGCGCTTCGTATTCGCAACACACAACGCCAACCACTTATTGCATACCGATTAAAACGAATTCAAATCGCTAACAATTCATTCGTGCATTTGCAAACTTATAATTTGCCAACTAATTGAAAAGCCGATTTCGACACTTTGCATGCGGTGCGGCAGCTGCTGCAGAGGATGAGCAGGAGGAGGAAGATGATGATGATGATGCCCAGCGTGTGGCAAGGCAAGCGTTCCGCATTCTTGCGCGCTCAATGGGACGACGTTTAAAATCGTTAGTGCGCTCGTTTACGCATTCCACGCTTACTTGCATCCTCCTGGACGGCGGCGTTTTAACCGTCATAAACATTGCGCAAATTGTTTGTTAACTTTCAATTTTTTCTCCTCTCTTGTGGTTTCGCTGGCGGTCGGCAGCAGAGCGATTACGCGTTCACATCGTCGAGAAATTCGGCGCTGCTATGGCACGACAACAAACACATACCGAAGACTTCATCTCCAGCGGCGGCGGCGGCGCCCTCAAAGGGTAAATGCTGCTCCATTGCGCTGGCGGCCGCCACCTTTGTGGTCCTCGTCGTGGTGCTCGCCATCGCCGGGCTGGCGCTCTACATGGGCGCGTTGCGCACCGAAAACAGTTCACGTACGCCAACAATTACAAGCAAAAAAATTGAATATTATGTGAATGTCCTTTCTTACAGCTCTTATCACATTCGTATGCCGTGTAAAGGTAGCACGCGGCGATCGCTTTATCGTTGGGCTCGCTGATAAGGCGCGCCGTTACCGCCAACACTTGGAGAATATCTACCAGCGCTCATCGCTAGGCGCCGCCTACGTGGCAACGTCGGTGGATCGCTTTGGCAACGACACACGCACGCTCTTCTTCCGCATTAGTTTGAATCGCCGCAAGATACCACGACAGATTTATAATGTGGAGAAGAGTATCCGTGATATTCTGCTAGGCGACGCGACTAGTAGGAAGCCGGTGCTGCCCAACGTGCAGTTCGAGGCGAAGAGCATGACGGTGAAGCGTGTCGACGCTGACCTGTATCAGACCACCAAACCGACGGCCACGCCTGCGAAAACGAAGGAGTTGCCGAAGCGGACTCTGCCGACGGTACCACGACCATCACCGACGCCCTCCATCAGGAAGGTGACAACTAGCAAACTGCCCGTTGTGGAAGGACCGCAAGGATCATTTAAAATTAGTAAAACTGATGCGGATATCACTATGAAAAACACGACAGTGACCACTGCCAAACCGGCAACCACAACTAAATCGCCTTCGGTTACACCCAAACTGAAAGAGACTTATGTAACTAGTGCCCTGTTTAAATTGGCTGCCGGAAATCATCCGGATCGCACCACCAAACCGCCGACGGTGGTAACGCCCTCGTTGATGACCACAACTTCTACACCTACTTCGGAGAAACCCACCACAACCACTACCATCAAGAACACTTCCTTGCAAACTGAAAAAAGTACAAAAAGTACAACAAGAATCCAGAATCCTTTCCATTTGTTCAATCAGGAACCTTGGGTGCCAATTTACAAAGGACAACAAAATGACCAAAATGGTGAACCTGTTTATACCAGTTTCACAAATCAAGGACTATCTTGGCAGAGTTTTGATACCGAGCAGTTGGGTTCCACCCGTCTGCAGGGTCATCCACTGCCAGTGAACAAGATATCCGATGTAACGTCGCCAATTGACAAGATCTTCATTACCACTTCAACTTACCCACAGGCGGAAGAAGTTGAAGAAGTGGAGGAGAGCACACAGGTTTACGAGGATGTCATGCAAGGCTTGGAGAATCGGCAAGGGGATGATCTGGAGCTGGAAACCACCACGCATGCAACCTACGTGGAAATCGACACGATTAAATACTCACCGCAGAATTTAACCACCAATCCGCAAACTACTTCATCAACAACCACTGAAAGACCTGTTGAAGTAGCCTCGGCCGAAACCAATCTTGGGCAAGCCGAAGTCGTAGACGCTGACGAAATTTCGCTAATGCTGCAAACATCAACCGTTAAAGTCCCGCTGGTAACACTACTGCCTGTCAAGTCCAATTCGGGTGTGGGTCGACCCATCCGCCCCCGACCCAATCGTCCCAACACCGAAGTACGCAGTTTTTCATCCACCCCAGCCGACACCACGCCAGAAAGCTCATCTGAAGTAAAGTACATCGAAACCGAAGTGGTTACCTCGATCAGTCAAGAGCACCATCGGATCAAGACCCAAATGAGCAATTTTCAAATAGTTAGCGTGCTGAATTTTGCCACTGAAATCCCCGCCACCACCACTGAGGCAGTCCTGGATTTTACCAAATTGGAACCGCAGCCGTTTCAACAGATTTTGACTCCTGAGAAACTCGAAGAGCTCTCAAAAATCTCCAAAATCCACACCAATGCCAGTGCGGGGGTCATTTCCACCAAAGCTGTTGATGGAGCTGGACATAACTTTAATGTCCTTACGAAAACCTTTAACAAAATCCCTCAGGACTTGAGTAAAGGCGATAAAGAGAAAGACACCTATATGCCAGCAGCATATTTCCCGAATACAAACGTGTCCGAATGCAGTAATTACACGATTAAATGCGGCAATGGGCAATGCCTGCCCAATTCGACGCGTTGCAACAATCTGGTGGATTGCGCCGATGGCTCCGACGAGCGTGACTGCGACTGCGCCGACTACTTACGCTCGCAGTTTTTGCTGAAAAAGATCTGCGACGGTATTGTCGACTGCTGGGACTTCTCCGACGAGAATCGTTGCGGTGAGTGAAATTGGAGCAATCGCAAATTGCATTAACGCGCACAATGCATGTATCAGATTAATCAGTTTAATACGGCGGGCGTGCGCTCATTAAACAGCACTCCGTTGTTTCGTGACATAATAGTCATGGGAATTGTAACATTGCACAAGACCATTGTTCCAAATGAGAATTAACTGTAATTTTCGGTAGTAAAGCAACTCTTTAACTCGATTTGCAGAATGGTGCACGCCGGGACAATACGTGTGCGCCAATTCAAAGATGTGCATTGATCGCGTCCAAATTTGCGATGGCACACCGGATTGCCCCTGGGGGGATGACGAGCGCCAGTGTGTGACGGTGGCGCCCAGTTCGCAATCAGCCGATGAGTTTTCTTATCACTCCGACGGTTATCTAATGGTGCGCAAGGGCGGCGCATGGGGTAAATTATGCGTGCATAATTTCCCCAGTGTTGCTGCAGAGTCGCGTGTGCGCTGGGAGGTCGCGGATCTAGGGCAGGCGGTGTGTAAAGCAATGACCTACCTGTAAGTCTTCAAACAGATGCCGAAAGATTCCAATCTAACTGATTATTGATCTAGAAAAC
>JARJDR010014013.1:0-17350 GCA_030264135.1 Myllaena sp. GC000078 | reverse complement strand
CGAAATCCATTTCGCACTCAAATTCACAAACGCGATCGGACAGACGCCCCTCCGTCATGATCGCGCCGTACCGCTGCGCCGGTGTGTGGAGGCGCCGGGCCGAGGCGCACATAACATGTGTTTCGATGTGCTCATGCTGAATTTCGGCGAACGCGATGCGACGTGTGAGCAGGATTTATACCGCACAGCTCAAAAGTTACACACGCTGCTGAATTGTTCGCATTTTTATTGTGATTTATTGCGTTCGGGCTGTTTGTTGCATACCGCATGCTGTTCTATCCAAATGTTTCATCTAATCTGTTTGTAATGCACAACCTTGTTCTGCTCGGATTTGTTTATTTTCCAATCTCAACTGACTGGCAATTAAAATGAAAATATGTAATTTTCTGTCTGGTTACATGTACGAAATGTTTACATGATGCGCTTCTCATTTCAGTAGGTTTTCTCAAATAGTCTCATTTTCTTGTGTTTATCTGCTTCTCGGGCAAGCAAACGTCAAATGCCATAAATAAAATCACAATTTGTCAGTGAAACAACGAAATATGCTCAATTCGAAAACCAGACAATATAATAAAATTCATATGACAATGAAAAATGCGTAGAGGATGAGTTCCATCACACGTGAGATTAGAGAGTAGGTTGCTAGATTTGCGAAAATACTTGTTTTCCACGGCGATATGTTTATTCGTTGCAACCGACCATCATCGGCAGGTTGGCATTCAAACAGAGGGAAGCCAGCAAGTAGTGTAAACAAAAATCCATTCATCGTGTGAATAATGTATTTACACACGCGGCCGCCAGCGGCTCCTCCTCCTGGTCTTTCTCCTCCAACCTCCACCTCCTCCCAGTCAGGCAAGGCAGCATTCGATTTGGAAAATCAATCGGCGTCATTAAATTAATATGAAACCTTGCACATACATGCGCGTGGTCTACCTATATATCTACCGCATTTGAGCAACTTATTTATACGACGAGTTGAAATAACCATCATCCACACCCACACGATCGATGAGGGCCACCACCAGCGTCGGCGATTCATACTCGACGCAGCCGGCTGAAATTTGATGAAAATTATATGAATGTAGTTGAAGCAATATAGATACATTTCGAGGGGATTCTTAGACGCTCGGTGATGGCGCCAGTCTTATTTAAACATCTCACGCGTGCGCCAGGCATATACTGGACATGCCATTACCAGCGATTTCATGTAAACATTACCAGCGCGTGAAGGACGCGCCCGGCGCCGCCACCAATGCCGACGGCTAGCAGCAAAATAAAAACACATGTGTTTTTATTGTAAACAAACATCACACATCGACCGCTATATTGTGCGATGTTTGAATTAGGAGAAAAATGTCCTTGTTGATTATGCTACCCATTCGCGTTATGATGTGATGAATAATATTCTACAATACTAGTATATTCCTTCATTTTTTCGGAATGGATTTTGTTATTGGTGGTATTTAATTATCATCTGTATATATTTATGTTCGATGTGACAAATTCTACATGTTATTGTTTTCATTTTCATAAAATTTCGATCGGAAAATCAATATCTGTGGATGTTCGATGTTTGCGTATGCATTTGCACTTACAAAGCACATACCTACTTGCACGTTTCATTCACTGATGATGAATGATTTGTTGATTTTGCGATATTCGAAATATTTGTCACCGCTTATGTACGAATGCTTGAATGAGATGAAAGCTATAAATAGCGCAAGCACATCCCTTGCATTGGCAATTAATTAAATCAAATATTGACGCATTACTATTTTAGTCGGCAATTAATTGCGTAGCCTCGCGCTGACGACAGAATTTTAAAATACACCTATTCATTGAAACAAAGAAACGCACCATGTCTGCTAACCAGTTTATCATTATAGTAATTCACTCCCAAGCCAAGCGCTGGCTCAACGTCAGCGTCGTATGGACTGGAATGTAATTATTGTATATTTAATTCATCGTCATCGGCATCGAAATCAAAGCGATTGCGTCATCGCCACCGCCGACGTCGAAACACATGTTGTGCGTGACGGGATTGTGACCATCATACGATTGCGCTCGCTGAGGAATTTAGGCGCGTGGGTGGCGGTTGGGCGGGGGTGGTTGATCGAAGAATCAATACGCCGATGCCGATTTGTTGTGCCCCTTCGCTCCATTCGATTGTGTTCCATTCAATCCGAAGGTAATGCCGATAATGTGTGACCGCATCTATCTATCTACCCATCCATTCATCCACCCCACCCCATCCATCCATCTATCCATCTCATCCATTTGGCACGCACGTATTAGAGCAGCCATGCGTATCCGGCGCGCGAACGGAAATCATCGGTGACGTCACAGCGTCGAAACTATTTTCGATATCACATTTATTAAATCGCTGAATTGAACACAATTGATAAATTGTACGTAATTAATTCCTGGCCGAAATCAGAGATTATATAAAATTTGAATCCAGATATTTATTAAGCAATTTGCGCGTTTTAAATATTATTATCGCATTATTCACGCCAATTAGTAAAACGCTGATGTGAATCGAATGAGATGATAAAATATTCATTTCACCCACTAACCGCATAAAATCAACGAGAAATCTCCACACGCTGTAATTGGTGTAAGTACCCATAATCAATGGTAGTGTTTTTTACGGTAGCCAAAAATTAATGTCCGCCATAATTAAAGCAAACACGAATGGACGGAAGCGATGGAATGAGTAATGCGTACGCATACCGTTAGCAATCGATGCATATCAATCAAAACCTATTAACGCCATTTATTTCGGCGCTGTTTCAGACCGGCGCCGGCGGCGCGGCGCAATCGATTACGCCTCGTTACAACGATCGGAACTCTGATTCGTTTTCAATCATGCAATAATGCATATGTTTTGCAATTGCAGATGGCACAATGTGCGCGTCGACCTTCCCAGCGCGAGCGGGCGCGTCGATAATCTATTTTTATTTGCATTTTACGAGTAAATAAAGACATCACACAACGACTTCATCATAATAAAACGGCGCACGCACACTCACCACCGGCGCGGCGGCGGCGTCGCGGCGCGCTGTCGAATTTAGCATATTAGTTTATAGCGCGGATCGAATGTGCGTGCTGCATGCACAAGTTCGCGCGCATTGCGCGCATCAATTCACTAATGCGGCGCGGTTAGCTAATAAAACGCGCGCGCGCGCCCCTCGTGAGTTATATTTAACTTTTATTTATTGCGTTCGTTCGTTCGTCCGCTTTCGTACACACCTACCTACACGATGATGATGTTTGAAGGCGCACCGGCTAGTTAATCTCAAATTTCGTATACATAAACAAATACATTTTACACTGTATTTCTTATAAACAATTTCGGGCGCGCAAATATCGTGTTGTAGCCGTTCTGCGGAACCTGCGCGCCAGGCGGAAAACGGGAATTCCGCGGAATTATGTCTTTATGATGGCGCTTTAATGAATTCTTTCGCTTCCGTCCCCTACCTAGGCCGAAGTACATTCATATATAACATACACATTTACAGCACGCGCGCGCGCCTCTTTATGAAATTTAATTTGCTTCCGGCCATTTTTTGCCATTCGCTTTAATCGCATTGTTTTCCCGGCGAAGCTCTTTTTCTGCGCCATCTATTTATACGTGCTGAGCCTCACCCCCTGGCAGCCACCATTAAGTCGATTTAGCCGCCGGATGCCCCGGCGTTGGCGTCGGCCGGCGGAATGTTTTTCATTTCGTGCAGCGTGCCGCGGCTTTATTTACATTTAATTTGCACCCTCATTAAACGATGCGCACCGCCCCCACACACACCGCTGCTGTCTCACAGCAGTATTTTCGACACGTTAGCATTAGCATTAGCATCGTATTAGCATTCGATGCAATGCGGCACACGCATCCGAATCAACGCACGGCAATTTGCTGTGTGCCCTTGATGGTAATAGATGTTACCAACTGCGTGGGTTGGGGAGAGGTGATTGCAATCAAGAAGCAACGCATTCATTACAACGATGGCTATCTTCGAACGTGGTTGTACAGTAACCCAGATTCCAAAGTGGTCCCTATTCGTTACGCCTACACTATGTTTGACAGGCGGGATGACTACGAAACTCAGTCGATTCCAAAATTAATCCCGCCGAATTACAATTAGTGTCATGCGGAATTGCATACCGCGGCACGCTTGTTTTCGTTCGTGTAAAGCTCTGTATAGGTAAGATGATAGCATGCTAATTGACTCGCATTAAAATAGACACACACTCTATGGTCTGTTAGCGGTGTTTACCATTTAGCCGACAACGGAAAATAAACAAAACGAAAGAAATTTACTAATTATGCGCGTTGGTTACGCTGCTTGTTAATTGGCGCTTTGATATTTACGCAGCCAACTAACACAATGGAGCTTGGCCTATTTTCATCTTCTTTTTATAGAATATCTTATCTATTATTAGGTGCGGTAGTGCAATGGCTTATAATATTAATTTTAGTAACTTAGCCAAGATATTGATGCGAATTTCGAACTTTGTTGTAAATATGTCCATTGAATCGCCATTATTGTTTCTCATAAGCTTCATATCTTTCCTGTCACACGAAAAATATGTTTGTGGAAAAAGGCTGGGTAAACATTATAAGGACAAAGGTTAAATCGATGCCATAATTCATAGTTCTTGCACCATTTCATATCGAATCCCTTTCCAAACTTACTCATTGCCATGTGAAACTTAGCAATCGGCTATTTTATAAAGTAAAGTTTTACTTACTTCAAAAATAGTAGGATATCAATAATTAAAAAGCTAAAATTTCTGAAATTTGTTGGCAAAAATATTGAGCCATCAATGAGCTCAAAATAAATGCGAAATGTTTATTCACATACGCAGTTATTCTAATGGAAAGCTGCGGGCGCTGGGAAAACTTGACGATAGTCAAGAAGCAAGAAAAATATGTCTATATTACGCGACGCACAACGCCGACGATGTAATACTGTTGGGTGCGCGAATATGCGTATAATGCGTGTGCTCCCTGCTCACGCTTCTTAGGTATTATCGAGCGCTTTTAAAATTAGCTTGCGAGCCTCCAACAGAGCCGCCCGCCATTGGCGAGAGAGTCATCCTTGTCTCATTCGCGTCGTTTTCGCCGCCGCTGCTCTTTCGAAGGTGTTCTTGTGATTTATTAATAAACAAATGACGCGCACGGTTCACTCTCGTCGTCACCGCGCCGACGAACACTATAATTTTTATTTATACCTTTTATTCAACATATAGAATTGAATCCAAATGAACAATGGCGTACTTAATGTCAGTTTGCAAAGTGAAAAGTGATAATGATCGCGTAACGAGTCGAGCACTTACTTGTAATAACCTCATTATAATTGCGCTAGAAAGTGGCAACGATGAGACGACGTGTGCCAAAACAGAGCGGCGTGAACACTCTTCCTAAACATCGCGTCATAATGAGATTTCCTGATGAATTGATGCTGATTCGCGCGCGCGCGAAGAGGGTGATACGCGTTTGTGTATGTGTTGGCATTAGCGACTTGGCGCGTTGATAAGATTTGCGAACGAAGCGCGGAATAATACACTCGCTAGGTAACTTCATCATCGTCATCATCGCCTTGGCGCGTCTTTCGTTCGAAAGTGGTTAATTAAGCACTGATTTTACATGAGTTATTATTGAATACTTAGGTGCTTATCGGCATTGCACTCAATCCGCTTGTGAGAATATTTGGGCCAATGTCACGATTCTATGAGCTATAGAAATTTGCGTTTAACAACGCATCAATTATATGAACCCACTTGGTAATAATATATACGAGTGGGTAGTTTCATAGACGGCACACGGCATTCGGAAATCATCGATAATAGCAATACGATCCAATTATCCGCTGCGTTGTTATGTGTCGCACGACTATCTGATATCGCACCCGCGTATTGAATATCAAACTACGAAAGCTTAACGGCAAATCCAATTAGGATTAGACGCGGACGGCTAAAAATGTCTTATTTGGTTGCTTTGCCATTATTGCTGTGGATTTTTATTTATGAAGAAAAGGGGGTGGGGGAAATTGAGACTTTTGAACTTTTCATTGTAATAATGTGGGGATGATTTTGAAGCGAATGTAGCGCAATGACCCGTTCGCGTGCTGGCCGGCCGCCGACCGATTCGCACGCCGAATGCATCAGGTTCATAATAGGTCAGCCAGCCAGGTATTGAGTGCCGAACTTGTATGTAGAGTATGTGCGATATTCATTCGGTACGTATTTAATGGAAGCCAAACGGTCGCGTGTCGGATGCAGCCGCATCGAGAGTCGCTATGTCGTTAAATAAATATATAAATGTAGACGATTTGATAAATACCGGTCGAATAAGTTGTTAAAATATGCGATATGGGTCATAATCGGATCGCTATCTTTACAGTAGAAAAATTAACTTGGTAAATTAGTTATTTTCATGAAATTATTTATGTTAAATTGAAATAAGATATTATGTTATTTTTCATTTTCAGTTAGTATAAATGAAAAATAGTCAATAGCGTTTGCTTTAAATGGAATCCTTTTTGTTTTCTGATTTTCCAACCCGAAATTATTTCTCATTGTTATACTGCTTGCCCATTATTTACGCTTACAAGCTGATTTTAAATATATGATCATAAATTCAATATATTATCAAAAATGGAATGTCGATATTGAATAGAACTTAAATTCCGATTTATTCATGTCATTATAAGCAAGTAATAATTTATTGATTGCAACAAATTTATTGTTGACGCTGGGGTCGTTAAAATTTATTTTCTATTAATGAAATTCGTCTGATTATTAAAAGAGTATAATGCGAATATCTCTATTGTTATTATTATTATTATTTCTAACATTTTAAAACTTGCATCAAGGTTTTATATGTCTTCCAACAATATATTTAGTTTTTCGCAAAGAGAATGAAGCCGAAATTCTGTATGCAATTTATGGATAAAAAGATAAAGCTCCTCACCTTGTGAAATTCACGCGCGGTCGTCGTGTGCGTCGTCCAAACTAAAACTCGGGCACGCAGTGACTTCGTAAAGGGCTCGCGGCACTCTCTCTTTTTTAATCAAACTCACAATCACACAATTGCAAATGCACGCCCTGGATCCGCACTATGTGTGTAGGTATTACTTAAGATCCTGACCACTACGATCCACTTTGTAACGTTTTAACGTTATTCAGCCAATTAATATTTGTTTTCTGCGTGTGTTATTTTCTTCCTCTTCACTGATAACACCCTCGCATCCAGCAGCGCGATGCCGTTATCGACGGTAGCTGCATTACGCCCAAGCCACTAGAGAAAAACACGCTGAATGTTAGGCACGTATTGCACCACTGCACGAACTAAATCTGGCTTGCAATGCGGATGCTGAATGGCATCCAGCACACCGCCCGCGATGATGTTGCTGCATGCGCCTGTGGTGATGCTATTGTCGCTACTGCTGCTGCCGCTGAAGATGATGATGATGACGATGCCGATGATGGTGACGGCATGCTTGCTGCTGGCTATTCGCCGGCACTCGTTCAGTAAGCTGCGTGCGCAATTATTGTCATCACCTTTGGCCGCATATTAACGCGAATCACTCCTCGCCGCCGCTGATGATAATGAAGATGTTAATGAAGATGAGGATGATGTGGATGCTGGTGGTAACGTGCCCTTCTTCGTCTTCATTGCGCGTGTCAAGTCGCATTCAATGCATGCGCGCAGTCCGTCGGCAGCGGGGGCGGCTCGCAATGCATATGGGGGGGAATTGGTACAGGAGGCGGTTACGGAGGATGAATGTGATGTGTGCGAATGTATTGTGTCGTGTTTTGAATTCGTATGAGTGTGTATGGTGTATGTGTGTGAGTGTGTATGTGTGGGCGCGCGACACGAAATAGTATCTCTCGGACAGCACGCGGAGAGAGTGGTGCCGAATGAAGACGACACGGCGTCGGCCGCTCAACTGAGCGGCGGCGGCGACGGTGGCGGTGGCGGCGGCGGCAGCAACGCGGCGTCGGCGTCGCCCCCACAGAGCGGGCAGGCAGGCAGGCTGGCGGCCGCCGCTGGGTGTCGTCGCGACGCCGGTCGCCGACGTGCTGCGCGCCGGCTGCGAATCGAGTGGAGGCAGAATGGAGGTTGTGAGCGATTGGTGCGGATGCAAATAATACTTTTGTGATAATCGGGGCGCTTTGCTGATGGAAAATAAATGCATTGCGGTTACGTAAAATCGCAATGTTGTTGACAGCTTCCTTTGTGGATATATTTAATAGGGATGAAACTGATAATCAGGCAAAAATTGAAGATTGGCGAATTACAAGTTTATATATTTTAGACACCTTGTCTTCTTCAGGGCGATCTTACATATTAAAATAATATATTCATGTTAATACAAATTTGGCACTTGAATTTGAAATGTTGTAGGTATTCATTATAAATATTTCTTTAAAATTGCTGTAGTTAGATTAAATATAACTACATTTTGAAATACAATTTCATTTTTGATTTCTCGTAATTATTTTTCATCGTGTTGCGTGTACAAGAAAAATATCAGACATGAATGCAATGGTCAGGACACAAGTGAGGATAGGGACAAGCAATTATAAGCGATGGTGTGTGTATTGTAGGTTACTTCCGATCCATTTACACGGCGCAAATGCAGCAGACAAGTGCAATCCGCAACGTAAATCTCCGTGCGCAATTTTAATCTACTTATTACTCTCACACGGATGTATGCAAGTAAGCGTATGTAACATATATGCAGAGACAGCATTCATTTATCATTCGCTTTTTATACGGGTTGAAGGAAACGGCGTTAAAAGTGATTAATTTTCAATTAAATTTAAAACTCATATTTTTAGCAACTACAATGTTTATTGAATGATTACAACAGTTTCGACTTGTTAACTTCAACGGGAAATTAATAATTTGAAGCTATAAATAAAGGCAATAATATTCCTATAATCTTATCCAGTTGCGGTGTAATTTAGAAAAACAGCAATTTCAATGCAGGGCAAATTATACGAAAAACAATTATATGTAAATATAGCATAAATATAGAGAATAGAGTCTATATTGATAAAATCAAAACACGCAACACACGTGTAAGATGCCATTTTAGTGATAAAAAGTCATTACTAAAATTTTCAATAAACAGATTACATAACATCTAAAAATATTATGTTTTCATGATATTGCATTGCGTGCTGTAGCTTGAGGTGGAGTTAAAGACGTTGTTGTATAATGCTTGAATCAATGTGAGTAGATATTACCCCGTTTTCCACTTGATTTCTCGTCAATGTTTAATCATCGACGTAACTTTTCAATTCTTTTCCAATATCATAATACATATCGATGCTCGTTTGTCGCAAACATCGATTGGAAAAGTTGGCTGTTTATTTATGCCCTCAACCAATTTAAGCGTTATTACCACTCCACGTGTGCCCCTTCCACCCCTGTTTCAATCCCCAAGTAATTCATTTTCAAAGAATTACTCTTCAACGATGATGAAAGTTGAAAGCATTAAAAAGATAACCACTATGAAGCTTTCTTTTGCACGTGGCCTCTCATAAAATGCAATAAAAAAGGAAAAACGTGAAAAACTTTATTCCATTTGTTAAATTTCTGCAATAAAATAATCGAATTATGTATTGGGACATTACAAAGTTTCGTCGTTTCTGTTGACAAAAACTTGTTCTTTTTTCTACTTTATGAAGCCAAATCTATCATAAGAAGCAATTAATCTGCGTTACGTTACAAATTCAAGTGCGCTATTATTAATATTTATAGGGCAATATAATGCTTATCGAAACTGAAAGTAAATCCGTCACGCGGAAATATTCCAACATGCAAAGTACATTAAATTTAAAATAGATAAAGTTTTGTACATTGTTTTACATAAATGAAGAGTATGAAGAGTCGCCATGCATATTCATGTCGCAACGATCCGACCATGTATCCGCCCCTATCTATGGGCGACCATCTGTATGATGGCTATACAAGCATATACATAACAGAACTTAAAACACCACCATTGTCCTGGGTGGAGCAAAAATAAAGCGTTGCGCGCTGTCATTTAATCAAAAAGCGGCCATTTGTCACGAACGCACCACCGGCTAAAATCAATTACTTTACAAATCAATTTCACCCGCAATATCAAACATTTACATGAAAGAAACGAACAATACAACGTTTAGTCAACCATATCAATAAATGTGTTCGAAATTATAGTTGACATACTTTTGCGTTTCTTTCGACTGAAAAATTCCGATAATTGTGAGCAAATAAATTTCCGCTCGAACCTTGTAAGCACCGTGCGCTGCACTGTGTATTAATGATAAATACGCACTTATCATGCGAATGTACTTTGCGATAACAGATAATTATTCGATTATTAACTCGTCTATTAAATAAATGTACATACATTAACTGTGCGACCGCATGTGTATCATTTGCCAGCACTTAACAGCAACATTTGGACGCGTCCAACCCTTCTCTAGTTTTACTAATGCTATTCTACCATTTTCCGACTACTTATTTACACTTGCTGTAAGTTTTTTTCTGTCACATCGTTTATGTCTTACCCGGTTTTAGTGCCGACTGTGCTCATCAATGGCTATCGGCACGTGCGGCACGTTGCACGTTTTACGCTTGCTCGTTAAACGACGCGACGACCAAACGCTCGACGGCGACGTGACACACACACCACGCACTTCATACTTGAAACGCATTCTAGTCGCGATAATACTCAATTAGACGAGCACAGCAATTACCCAAATATCAAGTGATATTAGTTAGTTAGGAATTTTTCCAATGAGCGACAATTTCATTTGGCAAAGTGCAGCCGCGCCGCCGCCGGCGCCGTTTAATTAGTCGTCAGTTTTAATGCGCCAAATTTAATCCATACGCTGGAAAGCATTAGTTTGGTGGCAAAGCTGTTCCTGCCCGGCTCGCACTGTGATCAATTCCGGTGGGACTCCGATTTTCATTCGCACAAATGACTTTTTACTACTACACCAGTTAATTACTAGAAATGAAACGGCATTTGAACATATTCAGATTCGCATTACCATTGCTTTGAAATCCTGTTCTAAACGGTCGTAAGTTGAATGGGTATTATCAAAGAAAATATCGCATGTTTACAAATCAGCGCAGGAGCACTTGCGAAGTCCAACAAAATGCGATAGGATTTTCGCTAACGATCGTTGCAGATAACCTCCTACCCCCGGCCGCACGCACACTAAGCGCACGCCATTATGCTAAAGGGAGAGAATAAGCCGGTCGGCCAGGAGTCGCGCATCTGAGCCTTTCGGATTTTGTTTGTTTGTTTGTTTGTTTGTTTGTTATTCTATCGAATCCCATTCACTTCCTCTGCCATTTCGAAGCTATTTAGATTCGCTCCAAAAAGTTACGCGAGTTTGGTGTGCCCATTCTTTATTCTATTTTTAGTCATAAAGAAAATCATCCATTAATGACAATATTACAAGTATCAAGCTATAGTAAGATAATAAATAGAATATTTTGAATATAAACTACAAACTGCTCTTTGTATGTTGATCCCTCTCTGGTAGAACATAAAAATTTCCATTTTTTCGCCATTGGTGAAACTCAATGACGAGCGAAGCGTCTGAAACTTTCACCAATCTGACAATGAGATGCAGTGTAAAAAAATTACTAGCTTACACATCATTGAGTGGGAATAGTATCTATTAACGCACAAAATAAGGCAATGGCGGAAAAATTTGCGTATTTTATTGTGGCGCGCAATAAAACCGAATGATTGGCAGCGCCGCGCCGGTCGTGACGATTTGCTGCGTGTGCGCTCGCTATTCTCCGTTTTTTTTTTCTGGCCTTTGTTTCAATTTCATTGTTGACACTTGAAATAATCATAAAAAGTAATAAGAAAAACTTACATTGTATGCGTGATACAGAATGCAGTAAAGTTAATGTGTACAGGTTTTATTGCCGTGCACGGCAAGCGTTTCTGGCGATCTGAGCAAAAAATGATCAGCGCCACAACCAAGGCGAAGGGCTGTAGTTCATTATTAGGTTGTGTGCCGTATTTTAGTCGGGGTTTATGTAGCGTGAAGAAAGGCGCATTCAAGACTCGTTCATTTTCGATAATGAAAGTCTATGCATGTGTGGATGTTTGTATTTTATTTCGCATCCTAATAATGATGAGATTATATTAGCAATCAGACATGATTAATGACTGGGGATGAATGTCGAAATTTGTCTGGTAACAAAGAACAATAAATTACAATTAAGTCAAGCACCGTACTATCTAAACTGCTTTGCTTTGAATTGTATGACCGCAGCAAAATGCGGCGAGTCGAGTCATTCGCAGGATTAGTTTATGCAAGCGCACTCATATAGACTACTTTTGCAGCGCGATTCATGAGTAGGTTTATAAAATCGTCATATACAAAAGCACCGGAGACGCGCGCTGACAGTTATGGCCGGACATTATCTGAATTTGTAATCTGAATGTGCAAATGTCATCGTTGACCTTTCGGTTCAAACGGCTGAGGTCGTTATCGGGGTTAGCGCTCACCATAGAGGTAGGGTACTTCACTCATTATCATTTCACCAACATTAAACTTTATATACCCCATAGTTATGTTATAGATCACCAAGATTCAACTCATTCGGAAGATTATAATTTATTAAAGGATATCTAAATACTTTGATAATTATTTAGAAGAAATTTTTATCAGTTACAATCAGAAGACATCTACCCTCTTCGTGCTTAAATGTATAATTCATATTAATTTAGAAATCCTCATAATCACTTTCAAACAAAGTGTATTTATTTTTTGTTGCTTCCGTTCTTTTCTTCTTTCAAGCGCCCAACGCTCATACTGTCTTCTATAAAATATCGACGATATTATATCGACGTATAAGACACTTTGTAGATATTTTATTCACACACCAACAATCAGTTTGAGAGCGAGGAGAAATATCCGTCCGGTAAGGCTTAGGACTAGGACGTTGGGGAAATTAGAGACGAAATCCTTGCGGTCATCGCTCTCCGCCGCATATCGGCGGACCGAACGAACGGCGAGACGTCGCAAATATTTATTTATAGCCATTTAATCTGCGCGCCCATATCGCGTCGCCTGCTCCAACCCCTTGGTCGGAAAACAATTTGCTCTCGGCGAATGCGCGCAAATCTGGTGAATCTTTATAAATTATTAATCAATACCAACAGCATGCGAATGGTGTGCTCTGCCATTACTATTTCCAAGGAAATCAATTTAAATTGTAAATTTACCCAATTGCGAATTTAAGCTCTGCCAAAAACCGAAATACTATGTAAATTATAACTACCCCCCTTGGCATATGCCATGATTTTAATTGTTTTTGCAGCTGAAATCCGGCCAGTTAGTTAATTGCTTGTTGCAGAGCGCGCTGGGAGGCTGTGCCGTGATTTTAATACATCATGGCATTGCATTCAACCCGCTACATACACACATTCCCCCGAATATGCATATATCGCACGGAACCGCAGTAATTGCTTCGCCACCGGCCTCACGCGGCGCGTCATTAGTTATTCCATCGCATTGCGGATGTTCTTGAAGCTCGCACGCATGTAGATATCGACTTAAAACGGTGACTTGTAAATTTGTGCGGAATTTAATACAATTAATATAATAGAGAATGGAGAATAGTTTTCTGAGCGATCGAACGAACAATTTATGTAGAATTTTGTAATTATAACGATTATGCGACACGCATAGTTCTGCGAAACGGATAGCGGCGCAGATTCATCTCCATCCGCCGCGTTGCCCACGCTCCTTCTGGGAATACCGCACAGAGCGATGCATCATTATAATACGCGCAACGCTCACGGTATTCCCCGAAGCAAACAATTAATTCAATTATTTCTTATCGTTAAATTGCGTGCTGCGTTTCAGCCTCATCATCCGCCTATTAATTTAATCGACAAAAAGATCGTTGACTAAAAAACACCTTTGGTTTGTGTTGCAGTTGGACGGCAGGATCCACACGGGAAGGATAACGACGAGCGCCGGCGGCGTCGGGCGCAACATCACCGAGGCGTTGACGAAGCTCGCGCAGGAGCCGCCGACGTTTCTCACGGCGATCGGCGACGACGAGAGCGGCGCGCTCCTTGCCAGCACGTTGCCGCCGCGCGGTGTCCTTGCGCTCGCGCGTTTTCCGCACGCGCGTACCGCCCAATGCGCGGTCGTGTTTGACCGGCGCGGCGAGAATCGCTTGCTCATCGGCGACATGCAGATCCACGAGATGATCACCCCGGCGATGCTGCGGCAGCATCGCGACGCACTCGCCGCCGCGCCGTTGATCGTCATCGATGCGAATATGTCGGCGGCGGCTATGGCGGAGACGTTTGCTATTGCTCGCGAGTTTCACATTCCAGGTGAGTGCTGGTTCAACAATTTACATTTAAACAAAGGGTGGTTCTCAAATGGATGAAAACCATTGGAAACAGAATTTCGGCCATGTCACGTCCAAATCAGATGCGCGGTTTTGTGTGCATATTTTCGCTGTCAACCACAGACGTGCCTGATGGGGTGGGTGGCAATGAGCGATTGTGGTGCATCCAGCTTGCAAACTGACGTTATGCACGAAGCAAAAACTTTGTGCGGTTTATTGATTATATGCATGCATTTATTCCGTTTAACATCCTATTAAGTAATTCATAGTAATATGAATTATACGAGTATATAAGCGATTAACTTTTCTGCCAGAAAAAAATTTATAATAAATTGAACGTATCGATAAATCAAGCACGCTGTATGGGGATCGGAAGTATATTTTATGGGGCCCACCCGCCGGTGCTAAACTGGTGGGCGCGCCAATTTGACAAATGCAGACGGCGGGTTAATAACTTTCATGCTGCTCCTGCTGCGGGGAAAAAGGACGAAATCAAAATGAGTGCTGCCGGAGGCCGCTCATAAAAACCACGCACGCCGCAAATTTCGTTGGGCTACGCGGAATAATTGCACATGGTAGAAAAAGGCAAAAGGTATGATCCGTCCGGAAGTAGGGAGTGGGGCAATGATCGTTCCATTTTTCGGATGGCAATACCGGAATGGTAGCATAATGAGGTGGATGCGAGAGGAGCGGCTATTGAATCCTCCCTCAACTTATGATTTATTTATATTAATGCCCATCGATGCGCCCGGGGAAGAAGGCACGCAGCATCCGGCCGTATCTTTTATGCACGAGCGCCTGATTTATGGCGGGTCGCTACTTTAACGATCCGCGCTTGACAAATTTTCTAAGTATCGACGCCCCATTTCGCCTTGATAACATATTTAATACCCGTTTTTTATTGTTTACTTGTGTATTTCCTAGTTTGGCGGATAATTATAAGATAATTTTTTGCGAATTGAATCCGCATATTACTCAGCGTTAATTACTTTCCGCTTTCTAATTATCTGGTGCGGTTGGCAAAAAGTTTTGATCAACTAAAAACCGCTTACTTGGTAATTTCAGCCTGTACAGCCCTACACCAACTGAAGCTGCTGTGTGCAGCGGTGCGAAAGCAAGCAAGACGCCGCGCGCTGTTAATATTTCCTCCCCCAAACATTTTTCGAAGTATTGCTGCGCGACTGGTATGCGGCGATAAATTATCGTCCACTTATTACTCAGCTCCCCGCCCGCCACGGACGGAGCTCCCGCGCGTTGTGCACAACCACTCCATTGTGCTCTATCTTAATCATTCAACACCTGAACGCGTCCGAAAACGATGTGCGACGCGGGCGCCTGCTAGCAACTTCCTCTTTGCGCGGCTCTGTTTGCGAGTTTCGCTCGTCCCACTTTTGCACTGGCTGAGGGGCGCACGATTGCAAAAGTTTGTCCATATAAAGCGTGTGTAGGCGTGCGGCGCAGACACCGGACCGATGCCAATATTAAATAAATTTTCCACAGTCTCTCTGCGAAGCGCCGCTTTTGCTCACAACTCGCCTAGCAATCTTTGTTGGGGCCTATCAGTGGCTAGTTTTGAGAGGGACGGACGAATTGCGAGCTATTGCGGATGAAACATTAAATCAGAAGTTTTATCATTTACCTGGTGCAAAAATATGCGAACATTTTGACTATATTTGCGATATAGCTACTCTAGTGATGCAAACTATGTAGGAAGCGTGTTGGCGGGCATTATCAAAATTCATAATAATTAATTACCAAAACTGGAGCACATGGGACTGATACTACTCTACCTGTGCAGACACAAACCGCACACTTATGCAGCGAATTAGTTGATGAATACACGTAGGCACCACAAACACACAAGGAATATTATCTTTGCCCTCCGCAATGTAGCCTAATGGCCACCAACCAGCATACAGAATATTCTGCACCCTCCCGATATAGGCACATGCAGGAAATGTGGAAATTCGTGGCGATAGAGTTAAATCCAATGTTAAATGCGACCATAAATTACAATTATCTATACGACCAGCACAGCCCACGACCAGCAATAATAGTAATTGTGATTTCGGCGGTAGTGCGGATTTTTTGCGCATTGCGCTCGTTCGATATTTCGCACAATTTGCCAATTTGCATATGTAAAACGATAGTTTTACATATGTAATTTGACCGCAATGAGATTTCAGCTAGTTTTCATTAATTATTGGTTGCGGTATATTAGTAGTATTGCATTATAATAGGTCTCGACATAATAAACGATAGGGTATTACATAAATATAAAAGCCAATTGGATTAGAATATTATTATGTAATAAACTATTTCATTAGTGCGTCGCAGAAAGACATCAAATAAGTGGTGTAAAGTGTCTGCACATATTCAATAAGAATATATTTATCTCGATGCGCTACCCCGCAGACATCCTACTTTCGCAATTTATCTTCTTTGTCATTCGTCTGCGAAAGTTTTTTTTGGGTGCAATTAACGTTCAGTGGTGGGTTGGAACCGCACCAAACTTATACTTGGAGTTGATTGATTTATGCGAGTTAGAAGCTTTCGCTTTGCAATATATTATATTCTCATAAATCAGCGTTGATAAAAAGGGGAAGTTGACGACTGATAATAATCGCAAGTTCGACATCAAACAAAATGATCATTATTATCGTCTTAATACGAGTATGTTGCGATGTTCGTTAAATCATAAATTGCAAATGGGACCAAGTTAGTATCAAAGACGTAGTGTAAAATTGCAAATTAAACAAAATCCATACCTTCAATCGAATTTGAGGATCTCTTTGAGGATGATTAACGCGGATTGGAGTAGAGAATCGCAAAGCATCCCAGGTAGAAATAAATATTGAAATGGAATTTGAATATTGGATGCAAGGTTGTATTTAACTTGATATATTGATTCAATATGTCAACTTATTCCGATATTTACTCTTTTTCGAAATT